>VZTY01029946.1:33780-48209 GCA_013400935.1 Turnix velox | reverse complement strand
GTCCCTGCCTATGGCAGGGGGGTTGGAACTCGATGATCTTTAAGGTCCCTTCCAACCCAAACTATTCTATGATTCTATTGAATTCTTGCACTGTCTGAACAAAGACAGGTTTTAGAAAAATAGATAAGCAAACAAAAAAATCCCAAACAGACAAATAGCTGCATAAAGTATTCTTAAGAGTGAAGACTGAAGAACAAAGACTATTGGTCCTTACTGATTCTATGCAGGACCTGGTTATACAGGGTCACGTTCACACAGTATTTAGCTTCGTCTAAATACTTTGAGCAGAGAAAACTGACACTTCTCTCTTCTAACGGTGGGAATCACTCCCTGGCAGGCACAGCAACACTGAGCTGAAGGACACGTACCCCAGGAAGCAGAGAAATCACCGAGTGACACCCCAGGGCAGAGGCAAACTCGGAGGAGCACGTCCACGCTCCCGGCTGCAGCTCCCAACAAAAGGAGCTTTTGTCCCCTGAGGCTTTTAGCGCTGCTGCAGCAGAATCAACAGGGATCCATTCCAAAAGTGATGAGAAACAGGATGGGGAAGGAAAGAATAAGTCGGGCTGATGGGGTTCTAGTGGCTTAAAAATTATTCATATCGTTTAAGCAATGTATTAAGCAGAAAACTTCTTGCTGTTAGCTTGAGGGATAGAATTGACAAGGAAATGCCCATAGATAAGGAGGTGCCGGTTGTGCAAATCAGTGGTAGCAGGGCAGAAGGTGAGGAGAGGTTTGGCCTCACATCCTGTTTTACTGGGCTGAGCCTAAGAAACTGGTCGAACTGGTTCTTCGATTTAGAATCAGAGAATCTGAAACTTCGGAATGCGGATCGGTCAGGATGCCCCGGATAGAATCTACCAACTCTGAGAGGAAGGACTGGCTACAAAACCAGGATGGCGAGATGATGCATCCACGAGACAACAAACTACTACCAGCCCTATTTCTTGAGCCGAGGACAACGGAGCTTGAAGTATCAGAAGAATAGATCTAAAGGTGGGAAGTTCAACACCAGATGGCGATACGACCCCAAAACGACCACCGACCCATCTCTTCGGGACTAAGTGATACTGCGCAAGAGGGCAGATCCCAATTGGCACACAGCGGGGACAGGCTGTGCCANTCAAGGCAGCTTCTACCTTCTGGCCTGCACTGAGGAGGTCAGCTTGTCCAAAGGACCTGTGCTCTTAAAGAGAGTACTGCACTAAAAAACTAGCACTGGCTTGGAGATGTATAAAGCCATCTTAGAATCATAGAATAGTTTGAGTTGGAAGGGACCTTAAAGATTGTCTAGTTCCAACCCCCCTGCCATGGGCAGGGACACCTCTATCTACATCAGGCTGCTCGGTGCCTTGTGCATTGGGTTGGATATATATGAAGCATTCAAGAGTTCTGCCACATCATCACATCCCAGTGAGCAATCTGATGGTCACAGTTTCCAGGGTGAAAGCTCTGCTCTAATTAATCTCCTGCAAGAAACAATGAGACTTTCCTCTGAAGTACATTCTCCAGCACAGATGGACAGAGCATCTCCTCCACCATCATTTCCAGAGCTGAATTATCCTGTCTGTGGCAATGAAAATAATATTTACCTTGGATGGGAGAATTCCCCAAAGCAGAGCCATCTTTGGAGAGGCCACAGTTTCATGAATAGTTAAAGCTTTTCCAGCTAGGCCATTAAAAAGTCCACTTTGTGTATCACTGTCTCCTCTTGTGCTAACCCAAGGATGTGAATGGCTGTATGTTGAACAGGACTGAGAAGTCTCTTCGGGACTAAGTGATACTTAGGGTTAAAAGGTGGAAATACAGACTGGGTTAAAAGTAACCAGTAGCTTTTGATGTCCCAGCCTGGCTGGTAAAGGGTGAAAATTATTTCTTCAGCAGCTGTGCTTATTTATGCCCTCTTACAAAGTGCTGTGCCATTGTTTTCACTAAGTCACACCAACTGTGAGGGTGGATCTTTGGCTGAAGGACCAGATTCAGCAGCTCAGTTTGAACAGAGTTGTGTATCATTTCTATCCATGAAGCCCTCAGAAAACATCCCTTGCCAAACTTGCATTTCAACAGATCTAAAAATTCACTCCCATTTCTAAAAGAGGGAGAAAATCACAGCCAAGCCTTTTTCTATTTTTCAAGATAAGCTGGTAAATTCTTGTCTTGGCATTTTTTTTAACTCAATTATATAGGAAGATGCAGATAAGTCACCAAATTCAATCAAGTTCAAACTGTTTCAGGAGCAAATTTATTTACTGAAAACTTCAGCTACTCTCACCAAGATTAACCTCCAAAACTCAGTTTTTATACTCTTTCTACTATGCTGCTGAGATTCAGGGGACAGGGGAACTGATTGACCCCACATCATTGCCTCCACCTCTTCTCCCTCTGACAAGACTCTTGCAGAGCAGCCACAGCTGACTTCAGCAGAGAATTCCCTGACTTGCACTTTTTTTTTTGGCTTTACACAAATGGCAAAAGCCAATCCAAGCCATCCCTGACTGACAGCTGAAAGAAACAGTAGAAAACACCATCACAACAAACAAAGCAGATGAAGGGATTTTAGGAAGGAAGCAGTAGAGCCAGACAGCAAAGGCAGCAGAAAGTGTTAGACATGAATTTTCATCTCTCGGCTTGCCTCCACAAAAACTGATTCTGCTTTCATGTATCTTCTTCAAGTTGCCAGCCACATCCATGCTTATCCTGGCTACAGCTTCAGCTTAGTACAATAAATTAAAAAACAACCATGAACATTGGNTGCCTCCACCTCTTCTCCCTCTGACAAGACTCTTGCAGAGCAGCCACAGCTGACTTCAGCAGAGAATTCCCTGACTTGCACTTTTTTTTTTGGCTTTACACAAATGGCAAAAGCCAATCCAAGCCATCCCTGACTGACAGCTGAAAGAAACAGTAGAGAACACCATCACAACAAACAAAGCAGATGAAGGGATTTTAGGAAGGAAGCAGTAGAGCCAGACAGCAAAGGCAGCAGAAAGTGTTAGACATGAATTTTCATCTCTCGGCTTGCCTCCACAAAAACTGATTCTGCTTTCATGTATCTTCTTCAAGTTGCCAGCCACATCCATGCTTATCCTGGCTACAGCTTCAGCTTAGTACAATAAATTAAAAAACAACCATGATACATGATACATGGGGACAGTAGAAGAGTTACTGTTACCCAGGGGGACAATATTCTGTGATTAAAAATGTCAGAGATTTACTACAGTTGGAAAATTAAGGAAAGTGGCAGCAAGAGGAAAAAATTAAGGAAGAATTTCTTCTCTTGTCACGCACACCCTTTTCCATTTTTTTAATCTTTATCTTTCAGAGAATTTTTACAAGTGAGCACTTAAGCATGAAACCAAAGTTTACACATCTTTTAGATGCCAAATTTCCCCTTCACATCTCTCCCCCAGCTACTTCAGCACAGGTCTCGGCAGGGGAAAGCAGGCATCAGAAAAAGAAAAGAACAAAAAGGGCTCAGGTAAATTCTCACAGTCCAGCTCTGATAAGCAACCTTAAAATAACAAAACAGAACAACTGAACAGTGCACCCTGAACTGGGATCCCCCACTCAAAGATTTTTTTTCTTAATTTAAAGAAAAAGGGACATTCATCTAATTTGATTAGATGTGCAAGGTTTACATTAAAAAGCCATGTCTTAGTGACACAAATCCTCTTACAGCTCAAGGGGGCACAGAGAATGAAGGCAGCAGATTCTGAGCATGACAAACTCACCTCTAAAAACAAGTATTTGTTTCATCTGATGAGATAAAATAAACTGCTTTGCTTTTTGTTCTCCACTCCATGAAACAAAGGATTAGTCATTCTCAGAAGAAGATACCTTCAGCATCAAGAGACTGAAAATCCATGAACAGCTAGTATGTTTCTGTCCCCTTCAACCTTTGCCCCTACCCATTCTAGCCAAAAATACCCATTAATGGTTTTCATACCTTTCCACATCTACAGCATGACTGGTTTGGGATCTGTGCCACCCCCAAGCTTTAAGAATGTGCTGCAGCCATCAGCTGTCCCTTCACCTCCTGCTGCCCATCACTGGAGGTTGGCAGGCAGGTACTGCAGAGTCTCAAGGACTTTATTTCCAGGGCCTGCCACTCCATTCTCCCATCCTGGTTTTCATTCACAGCCCCATTCACGTTGGTGAAACTTTAACTGTAGCAGGAAACAAACTTGTGTTACTGGTACTTCACTCAAGAGGGGGCACATGTATCTGTGTCTCCAGGGCTTTGAGAACAGGCAGGGTTATCACTGCACATTCAGTCTCTGCCAAAGCCAGTAGTGGTGTTAAGAGCCTGTTCAAGGGTAGGACTCAGTCACTATAAACACATACTCCACAAAGACAAGGCAGACCATCACTCTTGAGGATTTCTTTGGCCAATGTTTTCTTTCCTGTCCTTCTAAAAGAGCACTTATAGAGTGAAGAACCTTCAGAAATTCTCATTTTCTCCTTCCTCTAGAAGCCACACTGCAGTCCTCAGTCTCCCAGTACCCAGAGTACTACTGGATCCTGTTCAGCTCTCTAAAACACTGATTTTCCCTCTACACAATCAGATCTTCTCCTGTGGCCAGGTGAACTTTTTTTTTTCTCTTCCTTACCAAACAATTTGTACAGCTCCCAACACTTCTCAGCCACTGGACACCAAAAGGTCATTCCTTTGCTCCCTTCTGCCACCCTCCTCAGTCCACTAGAAAGATGAGCAGCTCCTTCCACTCATGGCTGTTGCCCAGAGAGGTTGTGGATGTTGTGTATGCCCCCTCTCTGGAGGTGTTTAAGGCCATACTGGACAAAGCACTGAGCAACCTGATGTAGTGGGAGGTGTCCCTGCCTATGGCAGGGTGGTTGGAACTCAATCTTTAAGGTCCCTTCCAACCCAAACTATTCTATGATTCTATGATCTACCTGACTTTTATTTATGATTCCACTTGCCAAGAGTCTGTTTCTCTTACACAATGGGAGAGGGCTTGAACTAGAAAACAGAGGTTTTGGATCTAAATCCATCTGTCAAGATGTGGGTGGACAGAAGGATTTTTTTCTTTTTCCCTGCGTTTTATCACAGAAGATTTATTGCATACCTTAAACACAATCAAAGTTTTCCAGTTAAAATTTTAGTGACCCAGCTTCCCATACAAGCACCTTGCTATCTACCTCCTCCTGCTCTTTGAGGCAAGACAGTTCCCTCACACCTGTTTCTCCAGTATACTTTTTCACAAGCAGCTTGCACGGTTCTGCATGACACGCCTGCCAACTCAACTTCACCTCCTGAGCACCTCTTCCCTCCTCCAATTATCATCTCCCTTTAATCCACCCTCCTGGATAATCTGAGTAATGCTCTTTAAGCACATAACTATGACAGGGCAAAGCCACTCTCTGTCAGAAAGCTACTCAAGAGAGCACGGTGACCCTGCACTTAAAGTAACAGGGAATACTATGCTCCAGAGCCTCCAGTAGTCTGTTTGTGGAGCCAGCTCCCCAGAACAGGGCACAAGCACTGCTGAAAAGGCACTTTCACTGAAAGAGTTTCCTGGCATGCCAAAGTATACCTGGCTTGAAGGCAATTTAGTCTGCAGTCCAGAAGTGTTCTCTCTCCCAGTCACCCTGGGCATCTTCTCACCTAATTCAAGAGTGACTTTGGATGAATCATTTATCACTGTGTGGAAAAAAATCATCTTGAGAAGTGCTACAGCATCATTTTCTCCCTCCCCAGTAAGCTGTTCAGGTCATTGGCATCCACACTGTACTGCAGTGGTCAAAGTCAATACATCAGGATGCTGAAGGAGAAGCTCTTTAACATCCTAACAGACTGCTTTTTGGAACTTTGCTCACCTTTGATTAGGAATCAAAAAAACTTTGGCACTTATTGCATGAGAAACTACATAGGTGCAACATGAACCAGCAGAAAAGGAAAGCTACTGTTAGCACCCATCTAACACCATGAAATTAAATTAAGGAGGTGAGGAACTGCAATATCATCTTGCTTTCTCTTTTGTCCTAGGGAAAAAGAATCAGATTTCTTACATCTATGAAGTGATAGCCTCACTGCTTACTCCCCATGATGTGTAGTAAGCCACACTCAGCTTACAATTTGCATGAACAGGCTGAGAGTGAGGAGCTTTTTCAGCTCTAATATTTACCATGAATGCAGTCAGGAACCAGCAATCAAGGGTAAAGAGTTTTGTTTTTCCCATTTGATAGCAACAACTCATTTTTGCTGCCACTTATGTTAAAAATAAAATGAAATAGGGATTCAGGAGAGCCTCATTTGTTAAAGCAGAGCACAGACATTAAGGTTGTGGTTACTTAAATGGAGATAAAAATCCCTCAAATGACATTCAGAAATGACCAAGATGTGACACTAACTAACCTCTCTGAAACTGCTCTCACACAGCAAAAAGGCCAGTACAGGTGGAAGACAGTTTAATCAACACTGAAATCTGAGCAGAAGCAAAGATCTTAAGAATCTGCATTTGTTGTTGCAAGAGAAAATTAATGCATGTTCCATATTTGTTCTACCAGCTCTTAGGACTGCTTTCCACTAGAAAAGAGCCATAGTGGCAGTTCAGGAAAATATACAGTACATCTCTAGGATGCAAGAACTGTTTTCCATGAACATGTTTTCAAACACTCATTCTCTGGATGGTCTGGTCTACCTTGCCTGGTCTCTCAGAGGACCCTCCTGCTGTGGGATTGATGAGAGCTGAAGTAAAGCAAGAATCCTGGAAGTGATCCTGGACTGGCCTGAAGGCAAAGATTTTGGAATATCACTAGAGGAAGATGTAATGTGCAGAAGAGGCCCTAGCACACAATAAACCACGAGAAGAAATAAGCCCTGTTCACTGATGAGTCCTGATGGATTGTAGGAAAGCACCAAAAGTGGAAAGCTGCTGTGTCAAGCCAAACACAACAAGTGGCAGAAGCCCAAGAAAGCATCCCTTACCACACACCAGCCTCTGGAAAGACGGGAAGACAGAATGGGCTTTCAAAAACCACCCTGAGAGCAATAGGCAATGGGACTTTGAAACACTGGGATGCACATTTAGCAAAAGCCACCTGGTTAGTTAATACCAGAGGATCTGCCAATCAGGCAGGCCCTGCTAAGTCAAAATTCCCACACACAGTAGAAGGGGATAAAGTCCCTGTAGTGCACATGAAGAATATGTTGGGGAAGGTGGTCTGGGTCAGCCTGCCTCAGGGAAAGAGAGACCTGTCTGTGGGATTGCACATGGGTGCACAAGGTGGGTGATGCTGAAGGACAGGGAAGTTTGATGTGTAACTTGTGGGGACCTGATTTTGGGCAAGAATACTTAATCAATTCTTCTTAATGTCTAAATAATTCTACTAGTATACACTGTTATGTGGTACACTGCCCAAGCTCATGACAGACAAACTTCATTGCAGGAAAAGGGAGCTGAGAAGCCTGATCTAGTAGGAGGTGTCCCTGCCTATGGCAGGGGGGTTGGAACTAGATGATCTTTAAGGTCCCTTCCAACCTAAACTATTCTATGATTCATTCTTGGTTTTGTCAAGTCTGAGGTCCACTGAGCGCATGTCTACCACCCTACCACATAACTATCCAAGAGACAAAGCACCAAACACATAGATGTTGGGTTTACTTATGCAATCAAACCATCTTGGCCATAGGCACTTGTATGTCAAATTATGTCAAAAAGCGGGCTTTTTTTTTTTTTTCCTTTTTCCTCTTATTTAAATGAGGCTGATAACTCAGTTCCCCAGAGTTCTTGCTTTTCAGCAAACCGGAGACTGAGTACCTTGAAAACAAAGCAACAAGAAACTTCAGCCTCCAAGAAAGCAGGTAAATTTCCACCCACCTTTCTGTCTGTCTCAGCCTTAAACAAATATCACAGGAGTGACCAAAAAAAAAAAAAGAAAGAGGGCACAACTGTGGAACTGGGAAAAAGATAAATCATAGCTCTGTAGTTAATAAGGCCAAAAGGCATCACTTAATTCAGCTGGCATCAATGTGACATTCCAGGCAACAGGACTTCAGCAACATCAATGTCTATTACTTGGGCAGGCATTTAACATAGCTTAATTAAACCCTATCTATAGCCAGCAGTAACACTAGTAAGAGGAATCGACAGTATAAATAGTGCTGTTTGCACAACTCTCCCTTCTCAAGTCCTCCACCTCCTCCCCTGCAACACTCATTTTAAATGCTGATATATTTGCAAGAAGCGTTTTTATTTTTGTGCATGCCCTAATGCAAAATGAAGCAACCAAATGAGGAAAAAACATAAAAAGCATGTGGGGTCATGCCTGAGTTGCAGAAAGAAATAAAGGAGCAGGTGTGTGCAGGAGCTGAGTACCTAGAGGAACTCTTACAATGCAGAGCAACACAAGAAGGACTCCAGAAGGGACAAGCAGAGCCCTTAAGAGGCTTGGAAAACTCCAACTACCTTGCTGAACAAGAATGTGAGTTTCTCCAATGCAGGACAGATCTGGAACACGTGCCAAGCACAATGCAGCAAAGCAAAAGACCCAGATGTTTGGAACAGCTGTTGGGACCCCAAGTCAGAGGGTGATAGCCACAAGGGATCAAACATGGAGGAAAGATTTAAGAACAACACCTTTCACAGACCAGTTGGGTTACAGACCATGGCTTGTCCCATTGAAGTGGGAACATATGGAGCAACATGGATGGTCAGTTCTTGTTGATAATTCCCAAGAAGTTTTTGAACAGCTCATTTTCCTTCTCACCTGAGAAGACTTCATTTCAGAGGAAATGAAGGATGAGTAACAGCAGCTTTGAGAACTGGGCTTGATGAGACAAACTCTCATGCTGTGAATGGGCACAAGCCCAGTGGCTTCTTTGCCAGAGTATTTGCTGAGAATCTGGGCCTTGCTACCCTTGGAGAGGAAAAGCACCACTCCTCAAAGAGCATCCTCAAAAATTAAGGCCACAAATGGGTACCTAGGACTAATAACTTAGAAAATATTCCAGTTAAAACCATCTCAGCTCCAATCAATCACCTTTACCCAGCAGGCCAACAGCTCTTCTTACCTGCTGTACCCAAACCCTCATCATAAGGGCATCCAGCTCTGATAATTCACATTTCCTGCTTGAATTATGTTCAGCAAATTCAGGGAATAAAGAATGAAAAAGCTTCCAATTCAGCAAAAAGTTCTACTGTAGCAACAACCTATTTACAGACTTGTCCCAAACTATGAACAATTGGATGTAGCATATCACTGTAGGTCTTTACCATATACAATTCCCTCCTCTCCTCCTCAAGATTTTGACCTTTTTTTTCCCTGCAATGGCTGAGAAAATAGGAATAGAAATAAAGCTGGTTCTTCCACACTCAGAGGAAGCTGGAGTGTTAGGACCAAAAGACTTATTAAAACTTTAAGGAATGGATAACATCACCTATGACAGAGCTACTAGACCAGGACTTCTATTAAGGAACAAGACATGGAGATCTGCATTGTCTTTAAAAATGTTTTACATTACTTGGTATGCTCACAACCACCTTGCTGAACAAGAGTGGGGGTTTCCCAAACACAGGACAGATCTGGAACACATACCAAGCATAATAGGGCAAAGAAAAACACTACAGTGTCTTCAAATGCTGTAGATAGTGCATGATCAAAGTTCACTTTCCATCCCTGCCAGCAAACAATCATTGCAATCCTGTCTAACATAGTTTCAAAGCAGAGAGTTTACAATTGCCCTGTGAAAAATGTTTTTCTACCTCAGCTAGAACAGCTTCTATTCTCCTTCCTGAAAGGGTATATTTGAAAAGAACTAAAAATTAGTATGGCTCTTAAAGCAAAAAGTCCTAAACCTACTTAAAAAAACCCCAAATCAAACATGATCAGTGAAGAATTACCAAAAAGTAAATCATTCCCAACCAGGTTACAGCTTTCTGAGCCTCCATGTCAAATCCTTGCAGATGTGATGGGACCATGTTTTTCACACAGGATTAGTAGTTGTCATATACTGCTTTCCTCCTTATTGGTAAAGTTTGCACTTTGATGTCTGGCATTCTATATTAAGAAAAAACTGCCATCCAGCCCTCTCCTTTTCTCTAAAGAAGCAGACAAAAAGAAAGACAACACTGTCTAGTTTTTATGACTCTCCCAACAGCATTCCTCTAGAAATGCTGACCTTTAATAACTTTGCTCTACTAACCACAGTTTTGAGCAAAGTTCACTCCAGCCTGGCCCAAATAGGAGAAAAATCCATGTTCTAGGAATGAGGGAAAGGTCCTCCCCTGTAGTACTTGTCAGCTTTGTGAAGATCAAGAAGCTTCAGAGGCAAGCAAAGCCAGGAAATGCTCCAAAGAGAAATCTGAACTGTCTGAGATCAGTCACTTGCTGAAAAAATACCAGACAAATTTATTCATTCTTGCACCACTGCCTGTTCAGGTGATTCTCCAGAGGTTCCTCCCTTCTGCTCTGACAGTATTAAACAGTCAACTAATACCATATTTAAAATAGATTTTAACTAGCAAGACAATGTAAATTACCTTCTTATCTTTTCCTATACATTTCTATGAGATGAGCCCCCTTTTAGCACAGCAGTATGGTTGTCAGAATGGCATAGATTTGCTGGCACTCATGAATTCAATATTGCAGTTGTTGGAAATAAAAAAAAACATACAGTCCCTCAAGAGCTGTCTACAACACAGGCACAGACATCAAAATGGACCTTGATGCTCTAATACCACCTGCCAGCAGCTCTCAGAGCAAATTTTTTTCATATTTACTCCCATCTAAATGCTCTGGGGTAGACAGTGGTCAGCATTAAAATAATCTTATTCCACAGCACATCTGAGCTTTGCCAGCCCACCCGGGGAGCCCTGCAGAAGAAAACAGAGCTACAAGCCTATTCTGCTTGGGCAAATTGAGCCTATCTTCATGGCAGTGCCAAGCTGCCATTGCAGCACTTGTGGGAAGAGTGTCTGAGTGTACAGGTAGACAGCCAGGACAGTAAGTCAATCCTGCCAAAGCTGCAGAACTCACACAGCTCAGGTATCTGGTCACCACCACAACAGGGAAAAAATAGTCATCTGTGAACCTGAGATATCCTCTTGTCACTCCAAAATTTCAAACCTGAGCTTTTAGTGCCAAGCAACAGGATCTTATGTCTCTTTCCAAAGGAAAAAAAGCCAAAAATTAGTATTATTCCTGAAGACCACAATCCAGATGGATGCTGGAGCTCTCTCAGGCTTTCCTGAATGGCTTGGCCAGGCCATGTTGTTTGCCAGTCACATGCCAAGATTGTCATGTTACAAAAATATTTGTGCCTGGAAGCACAAAACTTTACATAATATACATGACATAGGGAGAGGACAAACAAGTTTGATGGCACCCTTCCTCCCAAGAAATGAGTTCTGTGTCACTGACTCCATCCTGCCTAAAGCCTCACCACAATTCTTCATTGAAAAGATCCTAAAGATCCTACTTTGTGGACGTGACTTAACAAGGACTGCAGAGGAGGGGACTGGCTCTAAGACTCAGAGTTATGGGGAAGATGAAGTGACCAGGCTCTGGGAATTTTCCAGTCAGAAAACATATCTATCTGTGAGATTCTGCTTCTTGAAAGAAATCTGTCACCAGCACCCAGACAGAGGGGCACCTTCAGCGGGGTACTGTAAGCACCATGCCAATTCAACCATTCCATGGGCAAGGAAACATGTGGAGCCTGGTTTCCTATTTCACCTCCTCCCTGCCCCATGCAGATTATATGATACCCAGTAATACAGTCTGAGCTCATACTGGAATCATCTGTCTCTACAATAGGGGCATTAATTCAGATCTCCCTCCACTATTCAGTATCTGGTTTCCACCAACCTTTGGACACAAAATAATTTTGGGACTCTACCTGCCACTTAAGGCTTGCCTTCTTGAGAAAGCAAGCTAACAGAAAGAAGCTCTTTCCTTGTCTTCTAGGGAGTTCTCCAAGAAAAAAAAATAATACAGAAAGTTGCATGTCAGATCAGAAAGAGAACAACTCTTACAGCTCTTTAGGCTTTTTATATTTCATTGGCACAACAAGGCAGATTACACACAGTAGGATAGTTGAGTGGCAGAGCCAAGCAGGAACCATGAAAGCTTTGAAAAGACAGGAGGATTCTGAAGAAAAAAACAATAAGGAGCTTCCATCATCCCAAGTAGGTAGATGTGATACTTCCATCTCAACCAGGGAGCTTTCTGCAGGATTCTGAAGCTATATTAAGCTTTTTTATATTAAGCCTCCTCATCTGCAGGAGTTCTACACATCAAGCAGCCTCTGAGAGCTGAAGACACCTATATTTAAATTCAGTTTTAAGGTTCTTGGGTACTACTCATTATATAGACTCCCCCTCCTGCCTCAATAAGGGCACTGTAGGTGTTCTCTCCTGCCATGCTCCACCCATTGGTGTGTGTCTTATCATGGGGGAAAAAAAGTCTTATCAGGGCTAACACAAAATGCAAGGCCATGCCTTCTGCAAATCCTGTTCCACCCAAATCACAACCTCCTCTCATTCTCTGAGGGATTGCAAGGGGAAAGAAATAAAGCCTAGGTAGTGGGAAAGGGAATGATCTTTTCTGGACACAGCCTGTGCTGCTGCAATTGTTACATGAGATGAATTAATCAGAAAAACCACTGGGACATCAGGTCACAGCAGTCTGCCAAAAGCAGTCTTCTAAATTCCTTTTTAGGGCCAGTATCCTTGGTTATTTCTCCTTGCTGGCTGCAAATTCTTTAGAAAAGCCCTTGGTTTACTGGGATAGCAATCTTGGTGCTAGCAATCTTTCCTTTTGTAGCAGGCAGGGAATAAGCAACAGTAAAAGCCTGACTGCCCCCAGCTGTGGTCATACCAGCCCAGTGAACCCAGGAATACAGCCCAGCCTCCTTGGGCTGTACAGCCAGTGGAGGGCACAACTTTGCTCTGACACAAGTTTCAATCAGGGAAAATTTGTAAACGAAGTTGCTGGTAAACATCCGTGAGAAACAAACTAAGCCAAGAAGAGAAAGCAAAAGTGACCTCCCACAGCACCACAAGTCAGAGGTAGCGTCTACAACCGAGGTGATAGCCACTAACACAGGGGAGGAGTTTGGAAGGTCCTGGAACAAAGTCTTGCACTTTAGTCAGGGTTAGAGAGGGAGAAGAGGAGATGTCTTGGTTCATTGGTAGCTCAAAGTTAAAAATTTTAAAACTATGGGAGCCTATTCATGCCACAGAACACAGACTCCTCATTTTGCCCAGTTATGCAATAAAAAGAGAGCAAATGATCACGTTCCTGTAGCACAGGAACCTCCTATGCTCAGTTTAAGTCATGAGAGCAAAAAGTTCATCCCTTTTCACTCTCCACACTAAAAAGCTCACATAGAAAAACCTCTTTCCAATGCCAACTTCAGACTTTATCTTCTCAGGTGTACCTATTGATCCTCAATCAGTTCCCATTCAGCCAATCCTTTTTTTTTCCACTCTTGAATCTCTGTCTAACCTGCTGGAGGAAGGCAAAGCTTGATCCTGTGACAAGGATCACTGCCAGTCAAGTGGCAGAATCCAAATCTACTTGTGGGAGGTGTCCCTGCCTATGGCAAGTGGGTTGGAACTCGATGATCTTTAAGGTCCCTTCCAACCCCAACTATTCTATGATTCTATTAGATCCCCAAATTCAAGTTCCAGGGAACTTCAAAGAGGAAATACCCCAGTACCAGGACTGCATCAAACCACTGAGACACTGTTATATTTAGCTCAAAGCAGAAACATTTGGGCAGACTGACACATCCAGAAACCAGACACTTTTTGAGCAAAGTAAGAACTGCAGAAATTGAGATTTTTTAAAAAATTCAAAAGTATGTGGCAAAAAAAAAGATCACACAGCAGAAACACTAAATTTAGCTGGGATGATGGATTACAAAGTTGAAGAACTTCAAAATTTTATGGGAAAAACATGAAGAGTTTTGCAAGAACCAGACTCCCTCCAAGACACCATGACATGGAGCTTTACTCCATGTTAAGAAGTTTACAATTATGAAAGGTTCAGAGCTCAACACCTTGGTCTGAAAACCCTTCAGGATGAACAAAGCATGACTTCCAGCCTAAATCTCCTAATTGTTAGTTCTAAAGGATGATAGATGAGTTGGCAGGAGTCCTTTCTGCTAAGTGGATTGCTCTGGATGGAGGCATCAACTTATTTAATATATTTCACTGGACAATCAGCTAATTGTTGACAAGCTGCATATTGAGCCTACCTTTGAATACAGAGAGGGGTCAAAAGGAGGCACAGATCACTTGCAAACAGGATAGTCAACCATTCTGCCTCTTATTTCCTGTGGAATTGAGAAAGTCTCTTCCAAAAATAGCCTATAGTATTGCTGAAAGGCTGAAAACAAACAGTACTTCTGAAGGAATATCCTACATGCTTTACATAATAGCCATCTCAGAAGGGGAAAAAAA
>VZTY01029946.1:0-28480 GCA_013400935.1 Turnix velox | reverse complement strand
AAAATCACCTCTCTTGACCTGATGGTCACACTCCTCTTGATGCAACCCAGAAGAAGCGAAGGGAGGTGTCTGATAGCTTTTTTATAGCTTTTTCTCTACCCTACCTGGTTCCTCAGGGGCAGGCTGCAGTGTCCCTCACAAGGACAGGCTGAGAGATTTGGGGGCTGCTCAGTGTGGAGAAGAGAAGGCTCTTGGGGGACCTCACAGTGACATCACAGTACCTGAAAGGGCTACAGGAAAGCTGGGGAGGGCACGAAGTGACAGGACAAGGGGCAATGATTTTAAACTACAGCAGGGCAAGTTTAGGTTAGATGATAGAAAGAAGTTCATAGAATCACAGAATCATAGAATAGTTTGGGTTGGAAGGGACCTCAAGGATCATTGAGTTCCAACCCCTCTACCATAGGCAGGGACACCTCCCACTACATCAGGCTGCTCAGTGCCTTGTCCAGCCTGGTCTTGAACACCTTCAGAGAGGAGGCATCCACAGCCTCCCTTCCCCATGAAGGTGATGAGACATTGGCGCAGACTAGAGCAGAGCAGAATTAGATGTGACATTAGGAAGAGCAGAAGAAAGCTGGGGAGGGGCTGTTTGCCAGGGCATGGAGGGACAGGATGAGGGGCAATGAGTTTAAACAGGAGCAGGAAAGGGTTAGGTTAGAAACTAGGAAGAAGTTCTTCCCCATGAGGGTGGTGAGACACTGGAGCAGATTGCCCATCTCTGGAAACATCCAAGGCCAGGATTGCTGAGGCTCTGAGCAACCTGATGTAGTAGAGCAGGCTGTCCCTGCTCACTGCGGGTTGGACTGCTCACTAGTGGGTTGGACTAGATGGCCTTTGAAGGTCCTTTCCAAACCTTTGAATGCTCTAAAGCTAATTCAGATATTTAAGAAACTTGCATTTGCCTTGGTTGAAGACAGAGACTTGGATCTCTTATACCTGTTTTAATTTAAAGATGGCATCAAAACCTACCTGTGCTTCAAGATTATTTCAGTCTATTTTGCCCAATGAAGACCTATCTCCAGGGTTTCATACACAGAATAAGCAGCACATCACCCACTGCAGTGATCTAAAGCAACAGAAAAAAGTTGAAGGTGATTACTTTGGAGAGCTAGGCCTTATTTTCCAGCTTTTATTCAGTTTATTCTTTCCATATCTGCTTCAGAACTATTTCTATTCATTCTGAACTTGGAACAAAAACAATTGTCTTGCCAGAGCCCTTAGAAACTGTGGGCAGAGAACCTGTCAATACCTCTTTTTGTGAATCTTCACGAGGTAGTGCCTCATTTCTTGCCTGTTTTGACAATGTTTTTCTTTTTTTTTTAGAATGACAAAACCCCTCATTCAGTAACCAGGTTAAATCCATGCTGTACTTCAATTATGTTGGTAGACGTACTATTCTTATTTAACAAAATACTTCAGTTCTATGTGAGAGAAGTGCAGTGATGAGAGACACATTCAGCATGTGTGAGGCAGCAAAACTGCAGTTTTATTCAATTCCTTTCTGATTTTACATTTCTGTAGCTACACAACTGTGAATTTGTCCCAAATGCACATAATTTTAGCCAAGTATTACATTTCTCCAATATCTCCTATGTTGTTGTCACATCTCACTGCTCAGTATGATTTGGAAAAATAATTAACATTCCATTTTCTTTATCCCTTACTCCTCAGCTGAGCTTTTAAGAGTGAAAGAGACACATGTGGTTAAACATTTCTTGTATCACATATAGGAAAACAGATGTTTAGGGTCAGAGCAAATTCCACTCCATCCTACCTCATATATTTGCTTCTCCTCACTGGGTCTTACCTTCAGTGAAACTGGTTTTCAGGGGATTTTTGTCTGATTACTCTCTTTCAAGTGAAAATCAAATGACCGCAGCACATGAGCTGAGAAGAGAGTCCATGGCAAACATCAGACAATTGGGAAACAAAAATGGCCAGACACAGACATTCACCACCATGAAAAATCATGACAAACTGTGTACATTTTAAAAGCTGGGATTAAGAGCATCTTCCTCCCAACATGATTCATTTCCCAGTTATTTCTGTGCTTGATTGGATCACTACCAAAGCTATAAAAGCATTTTCAGGGCTCCAAATGAACATCATCTCTGATGAGTGGCTACAAATTTGAATTAACATACATAAAATTTTAGCCAGGTTGTTGCTTTGTGGGCAGGAAAGATTTGATTCTCACATTTACCCACCACGGCTTTGATCTGAAGCTTAAAGTTTTTTTACAATCTTCTAAATATAAATAATTTTCCACAGCAATAGGACTACACACAATTACATACATAGAAGATGGCAACTTAATGCTTGTATTCATTTGTGCTCTGGGTTATTTTGAGGCAGAGCTGTCCAAGCCTTTTAGAAGCCATTAATGGTATAAAATTTCATATTTTAAAGAGCAACTTCGGCAATGTGTCCATTAATAGATCTGGGTTTTTTTCTGACTGGGAGCTTTTAATTGTAGTCTGTGTTTTCAGAGCTACAAGCTGTGATAATCAAAATGTATCTGCTTCCCTGACACCCTGCAGGTGGCAAAATCTTTCAAGAACAATCTCATTCATTTAAATAATATAATTTCAAAATTACAACAGTGGTTGTCTCTACTATGCATGGAACTGAAATTATATATTCTCTGTTCCAGTTGAGATTAGAACTAAACAAATTTTATGTTTTTATGCTAAACATGATTTATGTTTCTTTTTAGTAACAAACCCTGATTTTAAGTTTATAATTATGTTAAATATTCAGTGTGTCTCAAATTATTAAAGATGTTTGTGGTAATTACTTCATCACTGCATATTAAAATGCTTATACTCAATTTTTTTTTCCAATAAATAATTTTAAGAACTGTAAAGCCTGTCACTACAGGTACTAATATAATGCATGTTTATTTCAATTGTGGTTTCTTGGTTGTATTTAAAATTGAGTTTCACATTTTAAACAACCCTAAAGCCTCTGGTTGTTTGGATCCATGGTCTTATTCCAGCTTTAACTCTACCGACAGCATTGCAAGTTGGCTTCACTGATTGCCAACATCACCTCCTTACCTTAGTGATATCAGTTTAAGGATTAACTTAAAAGAGTAAATCCAACACCATGAAAGCAACAAATTGTACACAATGTATTTTATGTAGCAAAATCTTACCAAGTTCTGACTCAAACCTTGCTGCCTCAATCAGCCTGCTTGCTTTTTTTCTTTCCATGGCAGATCATATATTCTTGGGGGACAACATTCAGGAATACCTTGCAAAGGTGACTTCTGTCTCTCCTTTTAACCTGATAACATTATCAAGGCTAATGGAGACATCGGTTTCAGGATTATCTGGTTTGCTTCCGCATTCTTTTTCTGACTGAATTCTTTTCTGAACAGATTCTCATGCAAACTCTCCCTTTGTACTCCTACAGCAAGGTCCTTGTCAGGATTAGGAAGCTTCTGCCATAAAAATAATAGATAAAAGTCTCACTCATTATGTCTTCTGTTCCCTAAAACATCTACATCTATGATAGAACACGTAGTGAAATCACACAAAAGGAAATCAGATCACCAGGATACCACATCAACAGCACAAAACATCAAGAAAGACAGAAAGCATTTTCTATGAAATATATCTCCACAAGTTTTCACACTGGTGACAGCCACACCACATCAAGTTACATAATGGTAACGGTTGCCCCAGTTGCAATGTCTTCCTCCTTGCTTCTCTTTACCAGTGTCCTCATTTAATTTCCTTGGTAACAACACGGGGTGACTCACTCTAGATTATTTACAAGAGCTGTATCACTTTTGTTTACTCTAAGCTCAGCCCAGCATCAAATTTGTTCAGTTTTCAAAATTATTTAACTCTGTTTTTTCAGGTTTGACTTTTCAAAAAATGAGGATGGGAACTTTCCTCTCTGGGCAAGCATGTATTCAATATATATTACTATACAAATCAATACAAATTAATAAATTCTCACATTTATATTAATACTTTCCTAGTTCTCTCAAAACCCCACCTTCTGGAATCAGATGAATAGGTTTACAGACAGGAAGAAAAATTCAAAATCTGCATCCCAAAAATGCAAAATAAAGACAGGCAAGTGGAATTAAGTTTTCACTTATTAATGGAGATATTAAAGATAATTTCTTTCTTTGCATACTTTGATGACAATGACATAAGCAAAGGGAAGACATGAGATGTGATACTTGCCTCTTGCATAGATTCATTTTGTTTCTATATTACAAAAATATGCTGCTTTGAAAACAACCAGAGAACCTCCTACTCTTCCTGGCACTATAGGAGCAGAAAGCCCCTTCCCTTGCACATGTAAGACACAAAATCCTTAAATGCCTTGTTCCTCCCATTTATATCCTTTCAGACAGACTTACTGTAGCTATTGCAGGCATGGCCCTGGCAGTTTAATAGGATTGAGGATCTCTTTCCTGCCTCAGTGACAAAGGAATGTGGCTGCAATCAGTCACCTGGCTTCCTGTTTGTCAAAAACCTCACAAAACCCACCAGGTCTCCACATCCAGGCAGAATTTTCACAGAACTTAAGCTTTGTGATCCCAAACTAGCATATGGTACAAGACTATCCTCATTTAACCAGATAGTTCTAATAAACCAGATCAAACTTTTTGTGCACAGCCCTGAATGAAATACCTGGATGCATCCATCTTAGAAGTTTGAGCATCTTCCACTTTAGCCAAAGGCAGAGAGTTTGACTGAGCTTCACAAAGACCAGTCCCTTTGAAAGACAAGAGTTTATGGGTTACAATGCTCACACACACATTCCAATCTAAATAACAATGTGAAAATAACCAGAAATACCCCAGTAGGGGAACTCCACACTCCATGAAGGAAAGGCTTTGATGTTTCCTTTCCCTGACACCTTTGAGGAAACAAGGAAACCTGCATGAAAATACATCAAATAAATTCTTGAGCCTGAAACTGTTGTGAAAACAAGCTGCAACTTCCAGCTACTAACATTCAGCTCCACTTTCTCAAAAGAATACTTTTTCCACCCAATAATTCCATTTATGCAAAGAGGGAAATGAAAGAGAAATTTCTTATTGCTGATATTTTTCTTCAATTAATTATCAAAAAAATGTTTTTTGTTAAGAAAAAAAGCAGAAAATCATTAACTCATCTAATTTCTCCTGTTCTGTCTTTTGCATTTACATTTTTTTCCCCCCAGTCATGTTTGAAATTTGGTTTTGGTGGCATCTGTTGCATTTTCCTTATGGAGACTGTGCCTTACATTGTTTATTCTTAACCAACACCTTTATCTGGAGGACTAATCTAATTTCCTCTGTTTACAAAGACATTCCTATCATTTGTAGAGACACCCCAATCCTTACCCTATCACCCAGGTACTATCTAGAGTTCAAAAATTTGAATGAATGTCTTATTACAAAAAAAAAGGGGGGGTTTTAAAGTCTAAGTTACATTCTAATCTTTTCAAGTCCAAAGGATTTAGTTCTTCTAGATTCTGTTTCTGGTGATTTGGAAGAGACTGCTTCTCATCCACTCACGCTTCACTGAGGTCATTAGCTTACTTGTACACCTCTGATATACTTCTAATAACACTTGTTACACTACTGTGAGTGACAGTAAACTTCATACCCAAAAATAGATATGAGAAAACAAGCCACTGAATACTCATTTATACTCCAGAAACTTGTGGAAAACATAAAAACAAAAGGCTATTATTATATTATTTGGTCTCAACACTAGTCAGCTCCATTGCAGCAAGACAAAGAAAATCTTACAGAGCATTATCCTCTGAGTATATACATGCTGGCAGATCTGAGATCATAGATTTTTTTAAGAAGAATATCCCTTCCTACTATGCCAATATGCTTCGGGTTTATCAAGATCTACATGGGAAACATTTAGCCAGGCAAGCAAACCTGCACTGAGAGGGAGCAGCAAATGGGCTGAGTCAGTTGCAAAACCTAGCAGGCATTACCTCTACTCACATCCTCTCAGGGGTGTGATAATCCTAGAAACTACACAATTATTTCCTCCTGAAATTAAGTATTCCCATTCTATATAGCCAGTTTTTATAGCACAGAGGTAGAGAACAAGAAAGTTTGACCTTGCCATTAACACAGTCTTTCCTTGAAGTATTTAATTACTTAACCTCAACAAGTAGGTGGGCTTAGCCACCAATTCTACATTTGACTGATAAGAAACAATCAAGTGGTAGAAGCAGATCTTATCCTGAAACTTATCTGTAGCAAAAACTCTCTTGGAGTTGTTCATCCCTTGATGCTTCCTTCCAAAATCCTATCATCCAGTCTTCCCTTTAACTTCACTTTAACTGTTTCACAACAAGATAAGCACTTGGCAGCAAACAGTAAGTTTCAGACATTGACAGGAATGGTTCAATACCCTTGAAACTGTATCAAAACACCAGCCCAGGACTGAAATTTACAACAGTGTCTGAAATACACTAAATATCCCAATCAATTCTTTTTCACTCTTATCTCACCTAGACTGTAATCTCTTTAAGGGACTGTCTTATTTTAAATTTTACATGATAACATGTGGATGGGTCAAGATTCAATGATTAACAAACCCTGTTAAAGATAAATCTCAGCAGAGGGCACACAGGACTGCAAAGGCCAGATTTTTCTCTAACAAGGTCTGTGTGAAACTCAGGACATACCCTAGAACTTTGCACACCCCAGTTCCCATTGAAGACAAGAATATGAAATAGATGAACATAAACTGAGGACATTTACACACCCAAGGGATAACAGTCCTTGTCAAACCACTATAAAAAAACTGTTATATATTTAGGAAGCTGCAGTAAATACATTGCTTTTAGCTATAATTTTTTCCATGGATACATTCTCACAGACTAAGGAATACTATAGAAGCAGCACCACCTAGTGGTACCAAAACCAGGGTAGCTGGCTTGAAATTTTCTACACCAGTTCGTTCATTGCTCCCTGGGGACTCTTCTTTTGGGTAAGCATCTCTATTTTAAGGAGAAACCACCTTAACTTGAAGGTATTTAAACAATACATTTGTATGAAAATACTCTTAATATAAAATTATCTCACCTTTAGGACACGACACCTTAAATTTTTGTATCACTCTCCTTTTCTACCTGAACTAGCTATTTCTCATGTATCAGTGAATCTTCCAGGTCTATCAAAGAAGTGAAAAACTTTGAGACACTAAAGGAAAATGGAATCATAAATAGAAATTAAAGTAAGAACCACGACTTCTAAATTCTGTATAAATATTTTATTATGTATAAAAGACCACTTACATGGATAAATGCTCCATTAAAACAAATCACAGGCTTTCTGCTTTTATGAAAAGATTCATATGCTTCAAAGAACATATTAAAATGCCTCTTCCTTCTTCTGCAGTGATACATGAGTTAGAGATTGATATCAAGTACACAACATACTGTAAAACTGCAATGGTTAGTGTCTTTACTGAAGCCATTGACAATCCAAAAGGAAAGCACCACACAGAACCAAAATTTGGATTCAAAGCTCAGGCTTTTTCATCCCCAAGTCAACACAAACAGGAAAAGCTATGACAGCAAATAACCATCAGATTTTTAAACAGATCTTTGCAAACTATCTCCTTTTGGTTGTCATCTGGCTCTGGCAAATATATCTCTTTCCATCCTACTTAAGATTAGAAAAAAAAAATAGAGGTAAGAAAGTGAATCCTCAGGAAATGGCACCAGAAGGAAAACTCATTCAAGGACATTAAATCTTCCATCTGTTTTTTCTTATTGTACATACATATAACTCACTAGAGAGTTAATATTTTGAAGGCATCATGTAAACATTCTATATCTCAAGGACCAGACCAATTTTGTTTAATGTTATTCTTTTTTATATACAAGATCCATACAAAGAATACTCTCTTTTGTCATGACCTTGAAAAGGCACTACAAAAAGTAACAAAAATACAACATTGTGACTGTAGTAGTTAGCTATGAGGAATTTAATGTACATTGTTAAAACTACAGTGTGACTTTGACTTTCCATAACTAGATGAGCAAAGAAAAACCTTAATTTTAAAAACAGAGTTGCACTTCTTCTTCTAAGTCTGCACCTGGATGAGAAGTTCCTGATTATCTGTATGTAAACTACCTCAGCCAGAGCCTGACATGTAAACAGTTAACTATACATAATTACATAGCTAGTTTAATATTACAATGTGCAGGTTTGTGCATTGTTCAAGGCATAACATGGACCCAAGGTATAAGGTTTCCCACAAAAGTGAGAATGGAGGGTTAGTGCAGTGATACTGAAGTTACCCAAAGAGTAAAGTACCATGCAACCGAGACTTTTCTGTTAGTTGTCATAGAAAAAATAAAATAAGAAAAACACCCCCTTTAAGTGTCCATTTTTTATATTAGACACTAGATAGCAGAAAAATCTCCAAATACTTCAGTAGTCATATTTCTATCCTACAGAAGGCACCTGGCCTATGGGTTCAGCATGTTACAGTGGGAAGTTCTAGTTCTTACTATTGAAGAACCATGAAGACAGTTTATAGCAGTATGTTGATTAAATGTTTAAAATGTAACAATTACTTCATTTTCACTATTTACATTTGGTTTTGGCATAATACTAGATAGAACAGTGAAAGTGGCTTGTGCTATTCCAGGCAGCTTATGCGTTGGTGATGAGGAGAATTTCTGGATTTGTAACTCCACAATGTGGCACTTAAACTTTTATTTTTAAGATGTTTGGGGTTTTCTAAAAAAAATAAAAAAATTATAGAAATATTTTATGCTGATTATGTTTGGGTAAATTTTTTAATTGTTCTGTTTTACATGTACAATAAATGTTTTAAAGATGAGAGAAAAAAAATTTCATTGTTAAGTGGAAATCTTTAAAAGCCATTGGAAGGCAAGACATGGCAAGGCAAAGACTCATAGATGCAGTGTAACAAAACCACTGGATGATACCAACATGTTGTTACTGTAAATCTTTTCAGGTAAAAGGAGGTTCCCACTGTAAGAAGGAACTGTTTTCAGTATATATTTTTGTTTGTGTAACTATCTATAAGAGAGGTAATTTCTCTTATGTACTGCTAGAACTAAGAGAGAACATAACACTTGATCAGTTTGCCAAATACCTACAAACCAGAGAATAAACATGGTTAAACATCCATAAGATGCAAGTCTGTTCCCATGAAAATCACATAAGTATTTCCAAAACATGTGAGTGTCACTTTCTGTCAGAAAATCTCACATTGATGGGGTTTCCAGGAGTCAAAAGTCCATGGGTTTTGGCACAAACTGGTTGAGTTTTGGGAGAAATCTTGATCTCAAAATTCTGAAGCAACTGTAAGGATAAACAGGTCAAGTATTAAAAACACTAAAAAATTACAGATAGGCTTGAAAATATGTTGTGTATTATTTTGTTCTAGTTTCTTTCTAGAAAACAAAATCAGGTTATTACTTCCTTGATCCTCCTTTCCAAAAAGATGCAAGTATGTTGGTGTTCCTCAGCCCCCTGAGATCTATCTCATTCTGAGTTCCAAAGGACAGAGATTGATCTAGGAGTTTACTTAGCGAAATTCTAAGGCAAATTCAATCAAATCTTGCTTTGAATCCATATAATGAGTCTAAATATCTTTATAGTTAAGTCACTATAAATAGTTGCCAAATCTTTGCATTTTGATTTCACAATCTAAGCTCAGTATTTGAATTGAAGAATGTCCTGTAAGTGACAAAAGGGAAAGCTTTCTTTGTAGTGTGAAACAATGGAAACCAATATGTAGTAATATACTAACTACTTGTATAGCTTTAAATTATGCATATATAAAATTATAATAAGGTTAGAAGAAAAAGGAAGAAGGGACAGAAAACCAGAGATCATAGAAAAAACATTATTTGTCATCCCACTGTAGTCACTCTGAGGCCATAAAAATTATGCTTTTTTAAGTACAGAATTTTGTAACTAAAATATGGAAACAAAGCAGGTGTCCATTGTAATAGACATTAAGATAGACTTAAAATTTCCTTACAAAAACCTTTGCTCTGAAATCCTTGTATTTCCTAAACTGTTTTATCTTTAGTTTGTACTATAAAGACTTCTTCTGTGATGTAGTTTAATTAGTATGTATTTCAAGGATGATTACTTTCAAATTTTTAAGCTTTTGCAGAAGGAGTGTGCTAGACAACACTCTAAACAAAGGTTTGTGGTGTGCATGGAGGGGAATCATACCACCACATTTTACTTCTTGTATAGCTCTAACCTGAATCAATGCAAGATGAATTTCCAGCTCTGCAACTCTTTTTCCTATACAACTTCGAATGCCGTAACCAAAGGGGATGGAACCAAAATTGTCTACTCTGTCCAAGCTGCCTTTCCTCAGCCAGCGCTCGGGTCGGAACTCGTTGGCCATCGAGAAGTTTTCTTCACTGTATGAAGTAGTGTAATGACAGAGTGCCAGCTGGGTCTGAGGAAACAAAGAAGGTTCATATTTAGCCAACTTAAATATACAAAATACAATAAAAAAGCATTTGTAATAGGGAGGACTAGAAATAATGGATGTAAATTGGAAGGGGGTAGATTCAGGCTAGACATAAGGAAGAAATTCTTTACAGTGAGGGTGGTGAAACACTGGAACAGGTTTCCCAGAGAGGCTGTAGATGCCCCCTCTCTGGAGGTGTTTAAGGCCAGGCTGGACAAGGCCCTGAGCAGCCTGATGTAGTGAGAGCTGTCTATGACTATAGCAGAGCCGGTTCTAATCTGTGATCTTTTAGGTCCCTTCCAACTCTAACTGTTCTATGATTCTATGATGTTTCTAAAATTCAGAGAGGAGGGGGATGTGTGTGGAACAATATTTAAATAAGTATATTAGAAACGAATAATCCTGACTGCTTTAAATCTACATTGCTCTAACACAGAACTCCTATAATTTAAAATAGGTCCATACAGTCCATACATGATCACTGAATAGTAGGGAATCATTCAATAGTGGGGGGTTGGAGCTCGATGATCTTTAAGGTCCCTCCCAACCCAAACTATTCTATGATTCTATAAAGGAAAGACACATAATTTAAAAAAAAAAAAAATTAAATTATTTCTACAAAGGAAATTGATCAGAAAAAAACCCCTAAACTGTAAAATAGTGAATTTTTAAAAATCAAATTGTAGCATTGCACAGAGATGTTACCATAGATTCCACCATCAAGAATAAGTCATAATGGTAAATCACATTAGCTAGTAAGGACCCAAAGATAAAAATACCGACAGCAACAAGTCAACTATAAAATCCATTTCTGTCATACAAATGGGTATTATTGAAATATTTTCCTCTTAATTACTCTAGTTTGGTGAAATCTTTTGAAACCAATGAAGTGGATGGATGTTGTAACAAAACATATTTCATACACAAAAATTGAATTGTGTTCTCTGCAGAGAACTGCAGTGGAACCTACCCCTTTAGGTATCAAATACCCTCCAATGATCAAGTCTTTTTGGGTCACTCTTCCATTTCCTGGCAATACTGGATATAACCTAGAGACAAATTTTTATAACAAGTTAAACAACAATAACTGATGCAACTTTAAGAGTTCAAATTCCAATCTGTATTTGCAAATATGCAATACGAATGTAATATATATTCACAGAAAAAAGATTTTTTTCAGAAGTACTGAACATATTTGAGATTCAAAGACTATGAATTGTCTGTGTGAATGATTAATACCTGAGAAAAATCATGTTACTCACTAGTAAGTGGAGGTTGAGTACTAGGTCTATGTATTTTTTTGGTTTTCACATGTAAAAACATATTACATTGCTTGGGCATCTTTGGACATAATACTGCTGATTTTACAATAAATAAAATCAGAAGCAATAAATAGCCATAACAACTAAATGGAATTCATTTATTTGATTAATGGTGGTAGTTACCTCTGCTACTTACCTCAAGGTTTCTTTCAGCACAGCTCTAATCAAAGGCAGTTTTGGGATATCATGAGAAAGAGGAACTTTGTGTTTCCCCAGCTTATTGACTATTTCCTCATAAACACGCTGCTGAACCTCAGGGTGCTTTGCCAATAAGTATGTTGCCCAAGACAAAGTAAAAGAAGTCTAAAGAAGGAACCACAATGAACATCATCAGGTCTAACTGGATTCAAGGGAAGGTTGTCAGAATTGACCATCCTCCCTCCTTCATCCCTTTTCCATCTAAAAATTCACCACATATCAAAACAACCCATGGTGGTATTTTCTCAGGGAAATATTAAAAAGCAACAGGAAAACCAAATGCAAATGAAAGAACAAACAATTTCATGTGAAACAAGAGAAACATGTGAAACATATGGTGGTGTCCTCATAGCATTCACACAACAGAATTGATAGTGTCCCTGCTAAGATTATGCTTTATCATTCTGGTGAGGAATGACCCTATACAACTGGCACTTTCTACCTCTTGAAAACTCACACTTGAGTGACATTAACCATCCTACTAAAAGCTTTCTTAAGGAAGTCTAAAGAGGAGACAAAGTGTTAAAATACTTATCTTCCTCCCCAACTAATGGTTCTAATAATCATAAAAGTTCCAGGAAAGAAGTACTCTGTTTCCCTCACAATCATCATTGAAGACACAAAGTTTACCCTGGAAAATGGATTTTCAATATTTCTGACCAGGTATTGCAGAGAAAGTGACAATAAAATCACTCTGTTCCTTACCTGTGTTATTAGAAGTATCTCAGAAGGTTTGAGAGAAAAAAATTGCAACCTATTTTTAATTTTTTTTTTTTAATTTTCAATTTATGTAAGAGGCAACTAGTTTCACTTTCCAGGCAGGAAGCAGTTTTATTTTCAGCTTCTTGCTCACTAACATAACAAAGTTTAAGGTTATAAACTATGAGTGAAAAAGTCCAGCTTCTGGAAATAACTTATTTTGGGCTTAAATTTAAGATCGATTTAGAATGCAAATTCATCATGAGGGTGACATTTTATGTTTCACCTTCAGACTAAGGGATAATGCAATAAGTATCATTTCAGAACCCTTTTTGTTTCCCTTTGATAATGATTATGAGGCTGTCCCTTGCTAAAAAGCAAACCTGCTCCATTCCCTCTCACAGCTCAGAGGAGCCTGCAGTTGTGCCAGCTGCACACAGAACTTTTCTGATATAAACACTGTTTTTGCCCAGTTTCCCAGCTCCTTCATAACTTCTTAAAAACTAGCACTGCTCCAACATGCTTTGTAAACAAAAAACTGCTTTACAATTCTGTTGAAAGCTTTTATAATCCTCTAAACTTCTTTCATTTTGCATGATAAAATGAAATCTGAAGTGACAGCAGCAGGGGCACAAAGGTGCCCTCAATTTCTGACTTGTACTTGGAAATGAGGAAACCAGAAATACTGTCCTTCCACAAAATGACTGTTGCCAGCTGAGAAAGCTGAGTCAAATGGAAACAGAAACACTCATTGGCATGAACTTGAAGACTGTTATTTAATTTAATGAAAACACTCTCACGCATTAAAAGTTGAAAATTAAGGGTCTGAAAGATTAGAAAATGAATGGGATGTATAACTGTGCTTTACTTAAGACCTAAATATCAGAAAGCTTTCCAAACTCATAAGCCCTTGAGATATTAACCAACAGAATACTCTTCAGTCTATAAATAAGCTTTCATATGCTCCTCATTTTGGAATTCAAAAGTATTACTATTGGGGGTTCTTTTTGTTTTCTTACAGACTTATTCAAATAAAAAAAATCTGAATTCAATTACCCAGAGAGGTTTTATTTTACTTTAAGCTTACTTTTGTACTCATTTAAATATTGTAACTTCATAAGAAATCTGTAACACATAAATGCAGTCTTTCAGAGCACTTTTTCTATCAAATCCATATTGACTTCTAAAAAATTCTTCATTTACAACCCCCCTCTTAATAAACTTCAGCACAGACCAGGTATTTGATCCATAATATGTGTCTCAGCTGACTTAATTAGCCATATGTAAAAATCCTTTAACAAATTCTACACAGGTTAATTGACTAATCTTTATATACTAATTTTCAGCAGCCTTTTCTATTGTGACCTACCTTAAGAAGCACAAATACCAATCTTTCTAATCTGGGAAAAGAAAATTTAAGTTGAATATAAAAAAAATTGATATTTTATCCATTTAATAAACTGTGGAACTGATGGTCAAATGGTGATCTCCTGTAAACCACAGCTAGAACAGAACACTGACTTCACTGTAGTAAGAGATTGCACAGTTCTGTAAGTATTTTCTATTATTTTAAAGATGTAATAACTTAGATGTATGTGAAATTATATTCTTATAAACAACACAACTGTCCCTGAAGATAGCTGCAAATGGAACTGGTATACAAAAAACAATGTACACAGAAAAAATGGCAACAAGCTTACTGTGTCCACTCCTGCCAAGAGCATTTCAGTCATATTGGCGTAGATCTCTTCCAAAGTAAGCTCCTTACTCACTAGGAGGTATGTCAGTAGCCCACCATTCACTTCTTCTCCTTGGTCCAGTTGAGACTGAATAGCCTTCAACTTGTTGTCAACGTGAATTTGACCTTTGGGATTCAGAAAGAAATCGTTAGGCTTTCTTTTTAATTCTTGTGCTGATTCCAGCAGAATTACAGCTAAACTTTTCTACTACCAAGTCTTACTAAATTTGAAGAGTCCATCCCAGGATCTGCAGAACTCTCTCCAGGGTTTTGGAATAAGTGGACGAAGCCATTTGGGAATAGCACCTGCATACATAGTGGTCTTAAACATACTAAACATCAACTCCAGAGCCTCAATATACTCAACAGTCTGCTGTGGGATGTTGTTTTCCAGGCAGCCCAACCGGCATTCATACAGAATAGTTGCCACACCTGCACATATGAAATCAAAGAATTTGCTATACACATGCAGAGATACACATCAATAACTTAAAGAATTTAAATGTTAACATAATGGATACCATACCATCCAAAAAATGTTTAGTTATTACTGCAGCTAGGAGAAGATAATATAGAAATTTAAAACACAGTTTAAAAAAAAAAAAAAATCAGCTAAACATTGTGGTGAGACAGTGGCTACTATGTCAATAATGCTCAGCATGAGAAGACAGCCTGGAATTCCACCAGAAGCAGAGCAACCCTTCAGTATCTTTACTCTGTTTTGCACTGCATCACAAACCCTACAGCGACTGCCTCTGAACAAATACAAGTTCAAAGACATTTCTCATAATGGTCAAGAGGGAGGTGTCCCTGCCTATGGCAGGGGGTTGGAACTAGATGATCTTTAAGGTCCCTTGCAACCCAAACTATTCTAGGATTCTATGAGTTTCTAGCAGTGGCTAAGTCTTTCCTCATCATAAGTTGGTCATAATTGAATATTGAATATGCCTAAATGGATAAGGAGCCTGCACACTAGACAGTGATTCCCCTGCACACATTACACTCCACCTAGCCTTGAAATGCAGCAAGTCTGCGACACTGTGGCAAGTGACAATACTGACAGATCATCATCCCTAACTTACTATAATTTCACATTTTGTCTAGGGTACTGCAGTGATCCATACTAGAAATACCATTCCCTCCCACATTGTCCCAAAGAACATCTAGTTGATATATATTTATTTAATTATTCTGATAAGTATTCTCAACTCTGGATAATTTCTTCCATTTATCAAGTTAATTCTTACTCATCTATTAGTGTCCCTGCAGTCTCTCAGTTCAGCTTTTATAAACATACCCAAATTATTAAATATCAGACAGAAGTTGCCCAAAAACTGCCCAGCAGGACAGCTGCAATTAGCCAAAATGTTCTCTCCATTTGACAGCAAAGCATTTTAAATTATTTTCTGAACACAGGTTTCTAGAAATGTTTCCTTCCAACAAAACCTCGATCATATCACCCACTTTATTTATCAAAATATCACATGGTGAGGTACAAAAAAAGCATTCCTGTTATGAAAACAACCTAAAATAATTATTTTTCTAACATTCTGTGGGGCAATTAGGTAACTTTAAAAGGCATTTAGATAATTTTTCAGAGCCATTTGCATCAAACCAAATGTTTTCAAATGCTTTGTGCTTTTAAATTTATTAGTTAAAACTTTGTCCATATCTCTCCAGGAAATATAAGAATAACTGTTAACTAGATAATTCGAGAAAATGGACTATTAATGCTCTAGCTTCTTTTTAATCTATTTCTTCTTATAAAAATGGGTATAAGAAATAAGATGACTAACCTTGCCCTCCATCAAATTCTCCCTAAATCCTCAAATACCCATATATATATTAAAACAACAACAACAAAATACCCAAACTTCCCTTTTCCCATATTCTTTGCTTCACTTCTCTTTTTTATTGAGGAAAATAATTTTTAAATCTGGCTATTTTCAACACACTCATTGTTCCTTAATTTTCCTCCCCAGTGTGATATTTTTCAGTGCCTTTTATTTCCCTTGTGCCTCTTTCAGCTAGTTCTTATGCATTCCTTTGCTCTTTACAGAGTCTTTTAAGGAAGAACCATAGGTATTGTTCCCTGAACACTTCACACTAAGTTAATTATAACTGCAATTCATGTAGAAAATAAGTGTGTTCTAGAGACAAATTATAAATGAAAAGCTAAAAGAATGTAAAGAATTTACATCAGTAAAAGTGAATCTGTAATCTCAGATCTTAAAATTCCATTAAATTGGTTAACTCTTAGTAGAATACCACTTTCAGGCATTATTAATGTCAAACAGACTCAGCTAAGTTTGGCAAACAGCTCACCAGCCATTTGACACATCTTCATATATGAGCAATTTGGAAGTCCTTGCAAACCTCAACTTGCTCAGGGGTCTTTTAGCAAACAGTGACAACCTTTTAAAAAAGGCACAACATCAGGTTGTGGCAGTTAGTTAAAGTAATGCATGAAATAAAAATCTAATGGCAAATCCTATAATAACATGAGAAATGCTCAGACCAGAGCTTCACTTAGTGTTCTCTCATTAACAGTAGCAAGTGGCAGATGATTTTAAGGCAAGCACAACAATCCCACAGCTGGCATGTGTGGGCCTCTTCCCATGTTAACATATGAACAGAATTTAGATATATCACACAGTGATTTCCCACCTGGAATTTGTCCAGTGTGTTGCTAAATTAACATGTTGTAGAAATCACCCTTCTTGAGAAATTAATATAGAAACACAGAGTACTGAAACTGCTCAGAGCCTTAATTGTACATTTTACCTATACATCAGCATACTTTATTTATACCAGCACAGGAATTTTTTCTTAATACAAGGTATCTCTTTAGACTCTACAAAGGAACTCTACTGATATTTTCTGCACTAAGTAGGAAGATACCTGAATTCAGAACATCAGGCTCCTCTTCTCAGATTAATCACAGCAGGGCACTAGCCATTTGATAAAAGTAACTAACCATAAGCAGTCTGCTTTACATCCATATCCTTTACAGATGTTATAAAGCTTGGGCTTACCTTCCATTGAATACTTGAAGAAAAGGTTGTTGACATTAGTCACTGTTTCCCCATCATCCTCTTGACTTCGGAGGATGTAGATCCTTTTCATTAAATCTGTGATAACTTCATTGACTCCTTCAGAGTAAACAGCCACATCTTTGGGTTTCAGAATTTTTTGCCTCAGTACACTTCTCATTTTTAGCCATTGTTCCCCCTCCCTAGAAGAAATTATTGATGATGTCTATACAGAATTCTCCTTTACAATCATTTGCTGGGTAGGAGCTCTGCAACAAAACTAGTAGTGATTTTTCATCTCAAATAAGAGTAAGTGGTGAAACTAAGATGATGATAATGTGTGATATATTTCCTCTCATTTTCTAGGATGAGAGGAAATGGCTTCAAGTTGCATCAGGGAAGGTTTTGGATGGATATTACAGAAAATTTCTTCACAGAAAGGGTTATCAAACATTGTAACAGGCTGCCCAGGAAGTATTCTTGGAAGTATTTAAAAGATGGTGAGACATGGTACCTAGGGACATGGCTTAGTGGTGGTTTTGGGAATGTTAGTGTTGGACTCAATGATCTCAAAGGTCCCTTCCAACATAAACAGTGATATCATTCTATATTTGGCATTATGCTCCTACATTTTTATTATGTATTTATTGCACATACTCATTAAATTTCACTGTTGCAACACTGTGTGCGCATTTGTAAATCAATCTCTGGTGTGAGTGACAAAACTTGCCCACTCAGTGTTACGGATTTGACGAGTATCTCTATATTAGTATTTTTAGTAGAAGCTAACACAAGAAATTTGCAGAATGCGATTATAAATATTTGAACAGTCTGCAAAATTGCTTTTACCTAGATTTTGTGCCTCTCAATGCATCCAGATCTGACCAATCAACCACTTGAGCTAGTATGAAGACAAGCAATCTGAACTGTAGCATCTACATGCTTCATGCAAGTAGTTTGCAGTAGTGGTTCCAGAAATATCTTTCAGTTCCTTATGAAGACAGGCAATTGGCTTTTATGTGGTTATTTTAAATTGCTATGTAAGTACTTCCCATTAAATTCCTTCACCTGGAGCAATGCTGTTGCAAGGTACAGAAACTTACTGGCCTGCAAAAGAGTTTAATCCCTTTAACAGACATTTTCTATGTCTTGATTCAACATCTTATTTCACAAAATACCAAGGAACTGTTTGACTCTGAACTGCAGCTGAAGATTGAGTCTATAATGCAAAACATCACGCCTTTACTACCATGAAAGAAACAGACTGTTCATGACTCAGGAAATAAGTCTCCTTCTAAATAAACATCCTATGTCAGTGGGGACTTTGGGTAGATCCCAGTGGCAATCAACCACACCCACAGCCACTGCCAGTTTATGCAAGCTTTAAAAAACCAGAGAACTCTTCTAGAATCAGACACATTAAAAAAAATCTGCATGGAGAGGCACCACAGCGTGAATTTACCACACAGTGGCTTCTCTGCCTTTGGTGAACAATGAAGCTAAAGCCAGCCTGAGCCAACAAATCCAGACAGCACACAGCTAGCTGGATGCAACTGTCTGAATGTGAAGCAGTAACAACACATGTGCACAGTGCTGAGCCCAAATTAGTAAGCCTTATTCTGCTTCTAGGTAAGCAAACAGCTCAAACACCTCTAAGTGACACACATCTCTCAAGAATGTTTTTATGGAAGGCAGCTCGCTCCAAGCTCAATACAGCAAAAGAGAAAATCTGGCATAAATTTCTACCCTGTTCACCTTGCTAGACACATGAATTTCCCCAGACACAAAAGCCTGAATTCACAAATGATCTGCAGGGCACTTCAGGAAATCAGCAAACTTTTACAAGAAAATAAAGAAAATGAAAGAATAATACCACTTACGCTGAAATAAGTCCCGTGGCTCTCCCTCGTAAATCTCTGTATTCCTGCCAGGATTCCATGTTAGCTCTTTGTGGTGCTCTACCTTCTGCCCGGAGGACTTGAGCAACCATATCTCGATCTGCAATGGATACAACAAACTGGGGACCAAAGTGAGACTTGAAGATCTTCCCATATTCCTGAGTGTGTTTTTGCTACAATATCACCAACAAAAAGAAACAGAAGTATTACTAAGGAAAAGAATATAACAGGAAACTGACAATTTGTCAGACAGCAGATCAGCCTATTGCACCAAGAAGTTCTTCTTGCCCCTCAGCCTTTCAGTCAAGGAATGGTTCGAGATACAAAGAAAAAGGGCCTAAACATCACTGTGAAAGATTCACAAAGCAAACAGAGAGGTCACCTGAGAGGTCATCAGAGGAGAGCCCTGACTGAAAAGAGTAAAACTCTAAGGCACAAAGTGTGAGTGAAACCAAACACTGTGAAAATGAAAGGGCCTGGGGCACTTAAAAACACATCTCTTCAGATCAAACAGCTAAGAAAGAATGTCTGAAAGGGGAAGACAGAGAGGCTGAAAGGGTGAAATTAAGTGTAATACAAAGATATAATAACTGACTTTTAATGGCATTTATCAATAAAGACTTGCTCTACCATTTTAGTTTTTACAAGAAAACAATGATAGCAGAACAGCCTAGTGACAAATTGCATTTGGGGACAGCTTCATCAGCCATGAACTTCAGAATGAAATATGCTAATTCTGCAAAAGGAAGAAAAAGTCAAGTTCTTACTTCTGCAGAGAGGTTTATTTGGTAGCTAACCCCCAGCTTGTATGATTCAAGCTGAATGCAAGCATCAGGAATTAAGAGAGAGAACTGGAAAACACTGAAATGTGCATAAAAAACAAAAGTTTTCTAGTAAGATTGTGATATCACTGTCCCATGAAATCGTACTGATTATTTCAAACAAATTTCATTCTGACATAGTCATGAAATGAATCAACCAACTACTGTGAACTCACTTGAACTAGAGGTACATAATCACTTTAAGAGGAAAAAAAAAACCCTAAAGAAAACTACAATGGGGTTGTTAAAGATATACCAGATTTCTTAGATTTAAGAAGCTTGACATTTTAAAGCTTTATTTCAGGTCAAATCAGCAAGACAAATGAATCTGGCCAAAATTTAACTTTGACTAAGTATCTGGTGCTTGCAGAGTGGTAATGACTGTAAAACAAAGACATCTGATAGAGCTACACTAGTGAAAGTCTAGCATTCACCCAAAGATCAACTCATCAGAAGTATTTTTTTAATCAGTCTTGGTTACAGAGATTAATTGTTTAATTGCCAACAATAAGCTTAAGACATATGAATCAATCTTCAGCATGTGGTACTAAATGATCATTAAAATAATGTAACTTTTTTTTGCCTAGTTTCCAAACAAAACTTGAGTTGTGTGATTGTGGTCTCTGCCAATCTGTTCTTAATAACTTTTGGAACACAATGGCCACTTCCAGTCAAGTTTAAGAGAGAGTTAAAGGTTTCCTGCAATTATATTCTTACCATTTTCAAAAATAAGCACCTGGATTCAGATTAGTCACCCTGATGAAGGAAGTGCTACAACAAGAAGTCAACTGTTAGCATTTCTGCTTGGTCTGCTGCTAACCAAATACCACATGTACAAGCAAGCACTCAAGAAACCCGAAGTATCTTTTTCTCTGAAGATATTTTGAGGATATCAAAACTGAACTTGGATAGAGCTACTAATTAAAGACAGCATGAGTTGAGAGAGAACTTCTGCAAAGAAAAGGGAGTGGTGTGAGTGGGATACAGGTCACCAGTCATAGAAAAATAGTTTTAACAAAGCTAGCTATTTATGGAGCAGCTCGTTTTTTCCACAGATGGTGAGGTGACCCATGAGATGATAAACTTAAATGGAAAATAAATTGAGTGTCAGGCAATTCAATGAAATCTTAATGAAATGAAATCTTAGTTTTAAACCAGAAACAGACAAGGACAAGGAATCCGGACATCTCTTGCTCTCCATGGAATGATGTTCAGTATATCAGCTTCACATTCAAAGAAATGCCTGGAATTTCTCTTCCATATTTTCTATCACAGCATAGGTTTTCTTCCCCTTGTTTGAAACCCTAAGAACACTTTCATGTCTCACATACTAGTCTCTCACCAGGCATTCTTTCACACATCATAAATCCAAACTGTCAGCATCCAAACCCTCCCCCCTCACACCTTTCCTTTCTTTATACTTGGGTAGTGCTGATGAGACAAAAGAGATCTACCCACATCAAATTAAAAATACTTACCCTTTTGTCATAACTGCTGTTGGCATCACTGCTTTGGCCAGGACTAAGCAGAATCATGTTACTGAGAACAGAACCTCCATTGTGAAAAAGCATTTGGCTTCCCTACCCCTTCTGCATATAGGGCATGAATATCTGCGTGCACTGAAGGACTTGGTTTAAGTAGCTGTGCAGGTTACCAAAGGGGTTCAGATGAATTAATTCCTGATGCTCACTGTATTGTTAAGCTTAACAGACTGTTATTAATCCAGTTAATGCCTATTTGTATCCAGTGTGTTTGCAAGCAGGGTATTCACGAATTGTAGTGATTTTTGAGACAGAATTAAAATTCTAATAAACAGAAATAATATTATCATATTATTCCTCCTCCTTATCCTTTCTCCCACTTTCCTTTCTATAAGTAAAATTCACTGAAGAGAAAAAATTTCTCTGTCAGCTGGTGGCCTATTATTCTTCTAAATATTTCTTGCCTATTTCTCAATATTTCTTGCCTATTATTCTTCTTAATATTTAAAAAATTTTCACTGCTTTGATGGTGATAAGAAAAGTGAAAGCTTGAATTAAGTGGTAGCAGATGTTGATGGTGCAATACCATGCTGAGCACCTCTCAATTTCTGTGCACAACAACAGATGTAGAGGGGAAAAAAAAGAAATACAATGCAAAAAAATGATTTAGCAAGCATAAAACTTTCATCTGCGTGTGTCTTGGTTAACAAGCAATTATGTTGAGTGATTCATCACCAGCAATTTAGTTTGTCTGCCAACAAACACAGCATAGACTGAGGAACCTAACACTTCTTTTTTAAAATCTTGATGTTAAACACGACAAAGCCACAGTGTGGGGTGGGGTGTTTGTGACTCTTTCTGGTGTTTTAAGGTCCTTCATAAATTCTAACTTTTAAATTTCAATCTGTTGAAGTTTTGTCCTGGTTTGCTTTTTCTGTTTTCACTTTTTAAAATTTTTTTTTAACCTCTTGGGATTAACTATGAATCCCTCACTCTAAGAAAACCAGAAAAATAAACACCACATTTGAGGTATTCCAAAAGAGCTCTGCACTGCCAGTGGAAAGCCTTATGGATACACAACTGAAGAAAAAAAAAAGCCTAAAAATCACCATTTTTCTTTCTCTAACACAAGTGCTCACTTGTGTTAGAGACTACTTGAGGAAGGGGACCCAGGAGATGCGCTTTGACTTTTTAGGGATGAAACCCACACGTTTGGCCAAGTAACAAAAAAAAGATTTAAAACATTTAAAAAAAAATCATCTTTGGACTGAGACAGCTTTACAGCAAACCAGCTGCCCATGCCAACACCTAAGAAATGCTGTAGAGTGTGGATCCTCTTTCACTCAACCCAACACTGGGGCAGGGCTCGCCCAAAGGCTTCACCCGCCTTGGTGGGGAGCAACTGAGGCCATGGAGGTGCCCAAACCACAGAAACCACTACTTATCAAACCCACACACCCTCAAACTCGAAGGTTTATTTTACCATTTCCTCATCCCAGGTGACAGAAGCCCCTCTTCGGCCTCCCTCCTCTGATTCCTTCCCCCCATCCCATCAAGACCCGTTTTCCTCCTCCCCTCCGCACTCAGAGGATGTGGCCGCAGGGGCGGCAGAGCCGGGGGCCGGGCAGCTCTCGTCCCCTCTCGTTGTCGTTTCCCTGCCCCCCACAGCCTACCCCCGGGAAGGTTTCAAACCTCCCGCCTCCTGCTGAGGGGAGGAGAGGGGGAGGGAAGGGAAAACAGGGGGAAGGGAAAGGGAAAATGAGGAGGAGGGGGGGCAGCCATGGGCCGCCCAGTGCTGACGGCAGTGGGGCTACACGCATCTACCGCCCCCTCAGGGGACCTATAAATGCGAAGTATATTTATGTAAGGAGAGGCCAGGGTGGAAGGCGAGGGGCTGGAGAGACAAAATGGTTTCTAGCCACGCCGGAGGAGAGCCGGGCCGGGCTGAATGCAGGGAAGCGGCGAGACGGGGCAGCCGCCACGGCCTCACCTCAGGGCGGGCGCTGCGCTCCGCCGATGGAGGGAAGGCGGCTTTGCCCTCAGCCCGCCAAAAATCAGTCTGTGGAACAACCCGTCCATACCCATGGCATTTCTCTTCCTTTAAAAGTCCAACTTAAAGGCTCCAAATAAGCATAAAGATGAAAAAGGGGAAGGCTAGAGGACCAAGCAGGCGTGGAGGGGGAAGAGAGGAGGAGGATGCCGGCTCGACACCCCCGCCCATCCCGGCTCCTCAGCGGGACAAAACCGCTTCAAAACCTCCATCTGGGAGGCGGGGACGGAGCGGGGGATTCCCTGGCCCCCGGCTCTTCGCTAGCAGCGAACGGGCGGGCGCTGCGCTGAGGGAAGAAAAGCCGAAATATATAAAAGTATCAAACAGCTGAAAAAAAAAAAACCACCAGGGTAAAAGCCCTACCTGGATTTCATGGATGCGACCGAAGCCGTCCTTCCAGAAGAACTCGTAGAGATTGTAGAGGGTGTTGGGTCCCGGCATTTCTTGCAGGCTCTTCACCCGGCCGAGCTGTCGCCGCCGGGGGTCCATGAGCCGGGCCGGGGCCGGTACCGCAGCCCCGGAGCCTTTGTCCTCCTCCCGCAGGGCCCCGCCGAGCCGGGGCAGTCGCTGCAGCCCGCGGGCCCCCGGGTAAAAGCAAGTCCTTTCGGGCTCAAGCCTCTGCTTGCCCCTCATCGCCAGAACACGGCTTAAGAAAGACATCTCTCTAATTCCAGGAAAGTCCACTTTGCTGCCTTTTTTTTTTTTTTTTAATTTGGGGTTGAGCTCCTTTCCCCGCTGCCTGCTTTGACTTGTACCAGCAGCACTACACACCAAACTCCGGCTGCATGAGCATCAGTTTACACAGGCCATTATTTAACGCTCCCTCCCCTCGGGCTGGAAAAGGGGGGTGGGTCTGGGATGAGACTTGAATAGAGCGAACCTATTATTTTGTATAATTCAAATCAGATAAATTTGCCCATTGTGCAGGCAGACTAAGTTTGGGGTTTTCCCCCCCTCTTCTCCCACACTGGTTTGGCAAAAGGCTCACACATGAGGATTATCTGCTCTTTCTCCTTCATTGAAAAGGTGGGTTTAGTTTTTTATTTCCTTTTTTTTTCCCTCCCTGTGGCACTAATTCGTTCCCATACCTTAGAAAGTATTGTATTTTCTGCCAGTTCTCTTACTACCATTCTTCATCCTTCAAAACATTTCTGCATCCACATACAAACTGCGATGTTTTTACTCAGTAAACTTACAAACAGTTCTTGTAAATGGCAAGGACCAGGAATTTTGTTTGTTTTACAGAATGATGCATCTTTTGGACAGGTTATACTCCATAAGTAGCTTGTGTCAACTTGAACCCCAGCCCTGTTACTACAGAGAATCCCACCATGGTTTCTCCTCAATTCTGCTGTGTAGATTTATAATCTCACAAAGAGAACTTGTGCTTCGTGTTTTGCAGTTTCAAAACCACTTGTGCTTTTTTCATACCCATCCCTGCACAATTCTCAAAGTGTTAGTGATAACCTGTAAAATATCGATTGATTTCAGAAATTACATGGAAGAGGGAATATATGATCCCTTCCTAAAAACTGCTGCTATCAGTTAAGTATTTGTTTTACTATTTTAAAGTCATACACCATTAAGCTTCTGCATCTCATAAGCTGGCATGCTGTAAAACAGGTCTGCACTGGGCAGGAGCTTTCTCAGCTTGTACATTTGCAGTTAATTCTGTATTTGGACATTCATTTTTTTTCCCCCACCATTACCTCTTTTCCAAGAAAATCATTGTAGGAGAGAGTTTCTGCCAAGCTACTCGAAGAAGAGTTTCAGGACCTGTTTTCCTTCTGAGGAGTTTGTGGAGATGGCAACAGTCCCAGCACAGAAGTTGTGTTGTATAACTCCACTTCCACTCAGTTTCTCAGGCAGTACACCTTTTGTGCTTTAGTTTGTTTGCAGTAAAATGGTTGGAAACACAGATTGCACTTAAAATTAAGGGGTGAACATTCAGAAATATGCAATCTCAGTAAAATGTGGAGCTGAAAGTTCACTATTCAAGAATATGCTTCAGGAGACACCAAGCCATAGCACCTGTGTATGAGATGCGAGGCAGCAATACAGGACAGAGTCCTGTGTTAGGGTCAGATCTCTCTTGTCTTTAATTGCAGCCAAGGCAACTGTGATCCTTCCCATCTGTAGTATCTCTGGAGGATTATTCATTTCATATTTCTTACCTTTCTGATCATAGAATGGTTTGGGTTGGAAGGGACCTTAAAGATCATCGAGTTCCACCCCTGCTGCCATAGGCAGGGACACCTCCCACTAGATCAGGCTGCTCAGTGCCTTGTCCAGCCTGGCTTAAACACCTCCAGAGAGGGGGCATCCACAGCCTCTCTGGGCAACCTCTTCCAGTGTTTCACCACCCTTACTGTAAAGAATTTCTCTCTGCCATCTGGAGAGACTTTGCTGTTGTTTAAAACACCACTGAACAATGGAAAGGCTAAGAAAGTTTCTCCTGTTATTCAAATGCACATATTTTTAATGTAAATAAAACAACCAGCTATCCAAAAGAACGTCAAAGAAGAGAATTGACTTGGTATTGTGCTAATTGACTATTTGCTTTTAAAGAAAAGATGGAATGTATGTGCCACTTGAGAAGAGCCCTAACCAGACAGCACCTCACAAACTACTCCCCGTCTTGTACTTTGATTAGAAAAATCAGTGTTTTATGAACAAACTAAAACCACCCTGAAGAATTATTAAAGTTGCTCTAAGGCACCAGCTGAGCATTACAGAAAGAAATTAAAAAAGTACTGATGTATTAATGTTGAAACTTGACAAATTTCTTACATATGACAGAAGAAGAATTTAAAGGGGAATAAAGATACCATTCTGCAAATTAATATGAAGAGCCCCTTCCCTGAACAGGAGGAGATGGAAGATTTACATTGCCAGACCCCACTTTTGCACTGTCCCAGCAGCACCCAAGAAGGCTGACACAATGCAGTTTGTCGTTGTCAGTGAATGACATGTCAGAAGGGTCACAAAACAGATTATCAAAGAACTCCATTTAAATTTTAAAAGAAAAATCTTATTAAAAATCTCTCTAGGAGTTTTCTTAGATGGAGCAAAAACATGGAGACACTAATAGCTGCAGGCTAAAGTACACTTACGAGACATTACTACACCATAATTATCATTAATTCTAGAGCAACCCATCAGTGAAGATGCAAGTTTGCTTGTCTAGGTAAACTACAGTACAAGAATACTCCAGACAACAACCAAATTGCACTGTGGTTAAACAACCAAATACAGGGAGTAAATATTTATGAATTTGAATGAATACGTGTGGGCTACCACATATGGAGTGTGTAATTAAGCTATTTGTTTCTCTTCATATTTCTGTGGGTCTGTTTGACTTTCAGATTAGAGCTACTAATGTCTGTCTATGCCACTAAGGTTGCTGCTTCATACTTGGGAGTCATTAGAATCTGATTTGGAGGTCAAAATGTGCAAACTGCAGCAGATTAAATAATAAACATTGAGTAAATCCCAAGAGCAATGCTACCAGAGATGAAGCTTCAAATATCTTCAGACAGGGAGAGTGAAAAAAACAACAAACAGAGGATTTTACACAGCCAAAAGGTGTAAAACAAGTTATAAACCTTCATAGTTGCAAAGTTAACCTTGACTGGTGGAGGGATCATAATTGCCTGCTCCCATTTTCCACCCAAATATAACCACAGACTTGTATTCCAGCAGTATTGCCAGAGAATTCCTAGGAATAATGGTGAGTGCAGCAGCCATGACATAAAACCTTCCAATCCACATAAACCAATCAGAGTGTAAAGAAAGGAGAAGTTATATCATCAGCACTGGCCAACCAAAACACATCTGTGTGACTTGGAAGATAAATATTTTCTCCCATTTCTACTCTTCCAGCACGTGTATTTATCAAATGTCTCAACAGTGACTCGCAGACACACTCACGGTTCTTTAAATTTAAACAAAAGACATTTCCCCTAAGTCTGGTTGGGCTGGTAAAAATTGTTTTATGTAACTCGTCAGTTTGGGCTTTTGTTATTTCAAACAAGTTGTAACAGATGCCCCCTCGCAGACAAAGTGCTTTGATTCTGGTTAATGTTTGGTGTGTAACGGGATCGCAGTACAAGCTAAACTCGGCTATTGATCATTTAAGTGATGTATTGTCTTTGGATGGTAATTTATCTCCAAATCCACAGTCACATTGTTCTCTCCGTCTAGACCCCCCGCTGGGGTTGTATTAATTGTCCTTTGTTACTTTCTCTTAGTTATTTCTAAATCCAATTTAAACTTGCCCTCCTCTTGGCGTGAACTCTGACAAAGTTCTGTTGAAGCCCTTTGTGTCCTAATAACATGAGGATTCGGAGTCATTTGCTGCATTGTCATCTTTCCACGATTTCAGTTTTCTTAGAATGATTCTCTGATATATCTGGCTTGTAACTACATGAACATTATTTGAAGCTACATAGTATAACAAATTGCGATGTACTTAACTGTTTAAATATGGCTTCAGGCAGTAAAAGAGATTGGATCAGAAGCATTTGCCCTATTAACACCTTCAGCCAAGACTATAGAGAGAGGCCCTTCAGAACATTTGCAAGGAACAGAAGCTGAAAAGACAAGGAACACAAGCACTTCTGGTGATCTTTAAAACACCCCTCCAGGGAAAACTAACTCCAGGGAGTTAGTTTTGATTTTTATTTTTTTCTTTTCTGTCCTCAAAACTATCTTCTGAGAAGATCTTTTTGAGTTGCTTCTTTGGAATTTTAGATGTATAGGGCCCAGGATGGCAGGAC
>VZTY01029944.1:0-199147 GCA_013400935.1 Turnix velox | reverse complement strand
TGGGGATGATGCGGCCACCTGCAGCCTCACCCACTCCTTTGGTGTCATTTGCCTTAGTTTAGTAACTATTTTCTTCTTTGGATTACTTTGGCTTATTTTATGTTTTAGATAAGGTCTAAATTATTTATTTTACACTATTTTATTTATTTAATTTGGTTTTCTTTAGGTTAGACTCATCAAGCCTGGCCTTGAATGCCTCCAGGGTTGGGGCTTCCACCCCCTCCCCAGGCAACCTCCTCCAGTGTCTCACCACCCTCCTCATGGTGAACAACATCTGATTCATGTCTCATCTACACCTGCCCTGCTCTACTTTGCAACCTAGACCTCTAAGTCCCTTGTCACTCGTCCTAACAAGGATGATGTTCTTACAACTGTTGAGAGCCGATGAGGATATTAGGAAAACACCACCAAGTGCTTCCCCACACCTCCTCTGTTGCAGCAGGTGCCATGAAAGGACCAATTTTTCCTCAAGGGCATTTCCTCCAGGACTGCTCTCTCTGCTCAGAGAATGTTTCCATGCGACAGGTCAACACTGATTGTCACTTCTCGTCCCCATGCCTGCAAATGGCTTGTGCAGTTGGAGCCATCCAGACAACCAGTAGTGTGCCACACTAGTGAAACCAGTCCTCTGGCACAGACTCAGCTCTTGTCCATCTGCTGCTGTCCCTGCACAAATTCTCTGATGTTTAAGTAAGGAAAAGGAGTTACCCTCATTCCTTTCTCCCGACATGGAGATTCCACTTAGTTTTGCCTGCAAAGGCTTGGTAGAAAGAAGTTTTTTAGGGTGAAGAGAGTGAAACACCATAACAGGCTGCCCAGAGAGGTTGTGGACGTCCCCCCTCTGGATGTGTTCAAGGCCAGGCTGGACAAGGCACTGAGCAGCCTGATCCAGTGGGAGGTGTCCCTGCCCATGGCAAGGGGTTTGGAACTCGATGATTTCCAAGGTCCCCTCCAACCCAAACTATTCTATGATTCTCTCCCCAAACTGCTCATCTTGAGCCTCAAAACTCCTCCTCTGCCCCCCCTATCCCTGGAAATGTTCAAGACCAGGTTGGAGAGAATATTAAACAACCTGGTCTAGTGAGAGCTGTCTCTGTCCAGGGCACTTGGGTTGGAGCTGGTTGGTCTTGAAATTAATTTCCAACTCTGAGCATTCTGTGATTCTATGAAAACTCATGTCTTGGTACAATGCCAAGGGATGACAAGGATCCCTGCTCTGGCATCTTCCAACAGAGTTTGAAGAGAGGCTGGTGGCAACTTGGTGCAGACAGGGAAGGATGAAATGCAGGGCTTGAGATGCTCTCCAGCAATGACATGAATGCTTTTGTCTCCTCCTACGAGGCTATTGTCCCTTCCGTAGTGTGCCTTGTTCACTTTCCTAATTTCCTGGAGTTCAAGAGTGCAAGTGAAACTTCAAATGATTTCTCAGCTGGAAAAGATTCAAGTAGCCTTCACATTAATCAGACACATCTCTGCTCTGAGCATCAGATCCATGAAAGTTTTGTGTGCTGAAAGCACCTGGAAACTTGATACTCAAATTGGTGCTTCCTCAATTCTATCTCTTGCATTCCCAGAACAACTCCCCTTATAATAATATTTCACTTGGAACTGATTTCTTTGTAGAGTTGACAATGAGTAGAGTAATGACAATCTGTATGTGCTTATCAGTGAAATGAGATGTCAGTAGAGCAGCAATAAGCATTGTTGAGAGCTGGCTAAGTAAACCAGCTGTTTTTTACAAAAAAAACCACCTCACTTTCTTCTGCAGAAAAACTCCTTGTGATCATTTGGTTGTCTTCCCCCCCTTCTTTATCAACAAAAAAAATTGCTTGCTAAGGAAAAGGCATCCTCGAAGACAAAACCAAAAAGTTAATTTTCCAAAGTCTCTAAAACTTTTTTGCTACCATTTAAATTTCTGAAACAAAATTTCACCAAAAACAACAGGACTTTGTTGAAAACATTGTAAGTATTGACAAAAGTTTCTGGAAATTATCAGTGAGTAAGTACAATCCTATTAAGTGCCTTGGAAGAAATAACTGACTTCAAAAATGTGTGTGCAGCATTCCAATATAAAACAAATCCATTGCTACCTGCTGTTAGGATCTGGTGAGAAGCTCTGCAGACAGCAATGTTTCCTGCAGATTTCTTTGCTCTGTGGCATGCTGCATAGCTCTTTACTTAGCTCTAAATTTGCCTATAATGATCATGCTAGTGTATAATTACAATTCATGGGCACTTTCTCTGCTTTGTCATCATTCCTAAGTACTGAATAATATCTTTCAGGATGAAGAATCAAATTGAAGGAATAAAGATGCCCTGTTTTTGGAGATATGCCATGGCTCACATGAATGTTGATTGGTGCTCCCAGACGACCTGGAAGCTGAACTTTATTCCTACCCACTCTATACAGAAACATTTTCTCACAAGTCTTGTCCTGAAGTTTTTCATTTTCCTGTTTCAGAAATCCTTAGCATGGTTTTCACTTGCTTCCAGGACAAGGTCAATCAAACTTCAAGGTCTTCCTCTGACTCCCTGTTTGAGGCTGTGAAAGCTGTTAGTGTTTAGACTATGTGCAGTGTTGCTATGCAATGTTAAAAGAACACTAGTTCAGTGAGCTGAAATCTCATATAGATCCATACAGGAGGGCATCCTGTACTATTGGAAACTGCTACACCTACCAAACGTATGAGATCTATTTCTGAGCTATTTCTATTTCAGATCTGTCCTGAAATATGAGATAAAAATATGCACAGTGCTAACTGCTGCCCCACTTTCAAAAGGAAAACAAGTTTGTATTTTATTGAGGCTGAAATCGGTCCCTCAGATGATTAGGAAATATTATAGAATAATGGAATTATAGAATGTGTTGAGTTGGAAGAGAATTTCAAAGGTCATCTTGTCCAACTCCTTGCATTAAGCAGGGGCATCCTGTGCTAGATCAGGTTCCTCAGGGCCACATCAATCCTGGCTTTGAATGTCTCCAGAAATGGGGCTTTCTTAACCTCTCTGGGCAACATGTGCTTTACCACTGTTATGATGATGAACTTTTTTCTAAAGTCTAATCTAAACTTACCTTGCTCTAGTTTAAAACCATTGCCTCTCATCTGGTGTGACAATTGAATTATCCTCTCATGTTTCCTGCAGAGGGAAAGGATAGGCAGCTTCAAGTGCATGGATAATTTTTAGACAACTGAAATGCAGTAGTAGGAGTGTCATTCAAAGAAGCCAAATGAATTGGAATATGTCTGTGAGTAAAAATTAATCTAGACAAAGAGCTCCACACTGTATTTTCCCCATCAAAAAAAAAAAAACCAAACCCAAAAAAACAAACCAGAAGGAGCATGAGTTAGCTTCAAGTTTGTGGAGTCAGAGAGAAAACAATATTGGTATATAATAAAGGAGGGACTTGTTCCCTCTTGCTAGAGCTAATTCTCATATAAAGAGGCTGCAGGAGATGAACATCAGATACCAAATAGATTCTCATTTTCTTGTATGAAGAGAAAAGAAATCAGTGAGGATAAATCTCAGAAGTTTCAGTTCTACAGTAAGAGAAGAAGCGGACTGTCTTTTCATCTCTTAAAGGGATTTTGTTTATGTGTTTGGTTTTTTTTAGTATCAGGTTGTTAATATTTTTCAATCTGACATAGATTTTCTCTCTGATTAAATTGTTTTTTGGAATTTCATATCAATATCTTCTGGGAAACTAGTATGCAAGTGAAGTACATATTAAAAGTGTCAGAATTCCATCTACAAGCAGAAAGGAAAGAACAGCATAGACTTGGAAAAACTCTAGATTTTTAAAATTATTATAATATTACTCTGATTTTTTAAAAATTCAACGTAAGCATGAGAGTCAGAGATAAAGGAAATGCTGCATCTTCTGAGTGCTTTGTACAATCATCAACTTTACAAAGGTGCATATGGTAATTTTTCATCTTAAGTTTTGCAGCAATATCAAAACAAATACTCTTAACTCCCACCAAAAATTCATGAACCCCCAAATTTAACATCTGTCTGTTGTTTGAAAAAATTATTCAGAATGGTAATTGGATTTTCATTCTGCACATCTAATGTATTCTGACATATGATTTAGGCAGTAAAATATAAAATGCATCTTCACTGTAGACCAAATCTTCCAAATGTGGATGTCCAGGAGAAGTCTCAGCAGTGACTGAGTCCTATGATTGGAGATACTAATTAATCTGACTTCTTTCTTACTGGACATCCAGGGAAGCTTTATGTCCACAGTTATCTGGTCCTCAGCCTTCCCTAGCCCTAGTTCCTGAAAAATTAAAAGCAGACTACAAAATAGCTAGATCCATGATATTAAGCAATTCTGTCCATCCTCAGAAAACAGCAGATTGATTTCAGATTTCAATATTGAAAATTAGTAAGTACTGAAAGAGATAGTGAAGAGAAATAAAAACAGCCTTACAAGGTACTCAGAATATTTTGTTTGAGTTTGACTTCCATGTAATACAAGTGAAAAATGAGAATCAGTGACTTTGAAATGTAGCAATAAACATTCTGTCATTCTGAAAGCACCATTCTATGGCATCAAGATTTGATGTTGCCATGTCTTTTAACTCTGCAAAATTCAAGAAAAATCAGACTAATTCCATGATTTTTATTTTTCTTAATCCCATTTATTTTCTCTGAGATTTCTTTAAGCCTTTCTGTACTGACAACTCTGTTAGAAGGAGAAAGTCAGGATTGCAGAACATTTGGAAAGAGACTTTATCAACTGACCCACACCACTGTCAATGTGTACAGCACAATGTTATTTAAGAAAGTTATGTGTTAAAACTAAAGCATTTGGGCAGTGTCATTAGTTGATGAAACATCTGAAGTATATCTAAAAAGTCTATCTAATACAGCTGCTGCAGAATACAGGAAAAATCCCCTTTCTTAAATAAAATAAGCTAAGAGAGACACATATACATATAGCAATGGAGACTACAATCCTCAAATCGATGCTAGGTTGTTTGTCTTCCTCTTTATAGAAGAAAAATGCAGTTTATAGCTCTATTTGCCTGAACAAAAGTCTCAACACAAACAAGAGCTTTGTCTTTATTGCTCTTTGCTGATGCAGCTGTCTGTTGGGTATTTCATCAGAGTTAATGGTAAAGATCACTGCAAAACACAAAGGAAAAAGAAAATATTATACAGCACATGTCACAATGTGAGTCTCATATCAGTTGGTACTCCTAACTCCAACTGTAATTAATACCATTTTTATACAAAAAAATCTGTCATAAGTTAAATGAAACACTGAAAATGTCATCAGTTAAACTGTTTTTCAACTCAACCACTGCCCTTATACAAGGAACAGAAATAGTGTCACAGTTTATATTAGCCACAGCATAAGTAATACAGTCAGGTGGTTTCTGTTAGTTGAATTTCATCCATTTAAAAATATCCTTTGGTTGTCAGAAAGTGGGAGTGAAACTGGACATAGGATAATATCATTGTGAAACATGCAGTTTAACTCACTTGCAAGCCGGTATATGTCTGTTGTGCCCTTGAGTTAACTCTTCATCTATTTAAAAAGTCTTGAAACTGACTTATTTTAACTGAAGTGTCCAAAAGGGGGCTTGCATCTTTTTATTAACAGTATTTTTTTCACTGTAATTTTTGATCCAAGAAAATAATGCTTTCAAGAGCATTTACTGCAAATATAATTTTGCAGCTTCATCAAACTCAGATGAAAACTCATTTTTCCAAAACAATGTGTTGCTGAAAGGTTTCAGGAGACCTGCCTGTATTTTTTGTACTAAAAAAAATGCCACTTGCTATTAATGTTATTAATTACTGCTACATATGCACCAATTCAAATATTTAATTTATTTTACATTATTCCACATTTTTTATTTTTATTTTTATTTTTTATTTTCCACATTTTATTTATAATTAAATGAAATTGAGTAGTCATTTTACTGTAGTATAGCACAATAAGACCTAATATCCTATTAATATTAAAAAGTATATTTGATTGATATCAGACTTGTCATAAAAGACAAAGAAAACTGCTTGCTTTCCAAATTATTTTGAACTCAAATTGAGTTAAGAACTGGGAAATTCTGAAACCTTCAAGGAAATGAATTCCCCCTCCCTGGAAGTGTTTAAGGCCAGGCTGGTTGAGGCACTGAGCAACCTGGGCTAGAGGGAGGTGTACCTGCCCATGGCAGAGGGGCTGGAACTAGATGATCTCCTGTCAGCTTAATGAAGATCTTGCAAGGAGAGTATTGAAGTAAACATTTCAACAAATATCTACAATAGTTTTGACAGCAGATGCCTGCAATTAAGATACTGTAGGCACACTACAGCACATACATTCCATTTCCCAAATGATCATTTGTGGCGTTTGCTGGAATGCTACAGTACCATCCTGAGTCCTGAACCAGGACCCACTCAATGACAAAATGGGACATGGATTAGACCCATAAAGAACTTGGGATCACCTTTTCTTCTTATGGAGACAACTTCGACTGATATGACTTAGAAAAACTGGGTAAAGCCAGCTTAGTTTTACATCTTAAATTTAAGAAGGATGGGAGAAAAAAGGATGAGGGGGGAAAAAAAAGAGAAGCAACCAAGTGGAAGAAGGGACCCAGTAGCTAACTTGGAAGTTCCTTTGGAAACATTGCCAAAACAGCCACTGATTTGTCTTGAGAGCTCACAGAGTTTTAGCAATATATACACATCAGAACAAACCTTTGAGTTCAGGCACAGAGTATGGATGGGTCAAGATATCCCCAGTAGCATGGAACATACTAATTTTCATTAGGGGGCTCTTGACTGTTACATTTAAAGGTTTCTGAACTGAAACCCTCATCTCAAACTCTCTCCCCTTGCAGTCAAGTAGGAACTTCCAGACTCACTGTTTCTCTGACAAAGGACCTGGCACTAAATAATCCCTCAAGCAATCTGTCAGACAAACTATGTGGAGCAGAAAGGAATCATAGGGATTTGGCTCAGAAGTATTACTGCAGGGAAGAAAGAAGCAACCCACATAAAGCTGGGACAACAAATTTTAAAGAGGTGGCTTTGACACTTGATTTCTTGCACAGAAGCGACCCTTAATATATAGGGCTTTTAAATTGGTTTAACAAAACAGAATACCCAAGAAACAAAATAAGAAAAGTAAAGACCACAACACTCTGTCCTCCCCCTGCTGCAGTTCTTTTTCATCAGGCCTCAGTAACAGAAAACCAACTTGAGAAAACCACCATCACTGCTAGCCTGCACATCTGCCACAGCAGATCCAAAACAGAGGCATACTTTGCTCTTATGAGAGAAAAAAAATTGTGCTACATATTAATTTTAAGCTCAGATGATGGAAATTAAAATGGGGAGGTGTAGAGAGGCAAAGGAAAAAAATAGAATCTCTTCTACAATTTCCTTCTTACCTACCACCCAATCAGTACTCACACTGTGTGGCCCTTCTGTCATGACTTTGATTTCCAGTACAGCAGCAAGTCCTTCATTACCTCCAGTTGACAAAGTTTCTCAAAGAGGGAATTACCATTCACAGTAGTCACTGAAAACATGGAAAACACAATCTAGCAAATCCTCTTATCATCTGGTTAGTGACAATGATCTAACCTCTGCAAGCCAATTTCAAGCATCCATTCACCTCCATGATCTATTTTCTTGCAAGAGAAACCAGTTTGCTGCCACCCAGGCTGGAGAGGACATCGATATCCAAAAGCAGACTGCATCCAATTGGGAGCTCCCTAACCCCATGCTTCTTGCTACTGCACTTACAGATATTCGGATGAAAGCTTTCTGGGAAACATTTCATGTTATTAGCACTTAAAGGAATGTATTACAGAAAAGAGAAATTCAAGACGACTCATTAGGGCTCCAAGGCTCTGGACATATCTCACAGGAGACTATTTTATAGGTCTTTGTCCACTGTAGTTCTCATTTTGCCGAGGGGATGTGTAGGATCCAGGGGGAAATAATTCCTAAAGAAAGCTATAACCATTTACAGTAATGTAGGACCTCAGCAGCTAATAAAAGATTGCCTTTTTTACTTTTTTCTACCAAATTACCCAAAACAAGGCAACCCCACTGCCACAGACTTCAGTTGACATTGCTTGATTTTTCTACGAAAGCTAGAAAAACTACTTGGAAAAGTGGATGTGTCAGAACAAGAACCTGGATAAAGTGGAAATAAATATGTGCTGGAAGAATTAGAGCAAAGTAATGAAACAGAGCTTTGATGTAATTAAAACTCAACTCCCCACCTCACACCAAAGAGTGTAATCAGTGAGCAAAATTAACTCCAGGGCACTGAACTGCTGCAGGATGCACATGATATGTGCAACAAAGTCAACACATGACAGCTTTTGCTGTTGGAATAAACATATGCTAAATAACTGTTCTTAGTTTATCATGGAATATAGCAATTGCACCAGCAGTACATTAGTGTTTCTGGGTATTCATGCTTTTACAAGTTGGCATATTCTGCACCTTGAAGTTTACGTAATGAATAAAAACAGTATCAGAAAAGAGATGTTTTGGTTTATTCTTTTCACTATCTCAATTCAAAATTGCTTTTCCATAAGCATGCCAGATTCTATCTGTGCTTTAAAAGTCACATATCAACAGCCAACAATGGTCTTCTTCCTTTTCAGCATAGTATATCTCCTCACTTCAGCTTTTAGAGGGACTAAATAAAGGCACATCAAGACACTATTTCAAAACAAAAGCTGCTGCTGAGTCTTGAGGCTCTTCCAACTTGATTTTTAAAGATGTGACTTTTCAGAATATTTGCTTTATGGCACTCTTTAGTGTTACAAATTAATGTCTAGCAATGTATTACACAGTCCAGAAATTTCCATTGTACCGTGTCTTATAATTGCTTATATTTCAAGCATTATCCAGATTTGCCTCTGGTGATTAGTGAATGCCCTGATGTGTGATAATCATTGGCATGTGTTGTTTGAACTATTCAAAGCATTAGAAGTGTCTGCATCTGAGAAAAATTTGGGTAAAAATCCCTTGGTAGGGTAAACCAGCATAAACCTCTTACCCAACTGCCACGTTTAGAGAGTAAATAATTTCTTTCAAAAGATCACAGGCTTATTTAAAGCCTTTCCAAAGGTGGCACCTTCAGCTACATGCTCCAGTAAGCTACCTTTGCATTCACTCATCCTTATCACACAAGGTACAAGAGTGGATTATTTCAAGGTCAATTTTCACTATCTTTCATAGTAGCCCTTGCTTCCCGTTCAGCTATTGTCCATAAATTTGAAAACCTCACTGCTGCCACACATCTCTGCACAATGAAGTACACAGAGATTAATTTACCTCTTAACTCTTTTTTTTTGAATAAAGGAAATTAGATAAGCTTCATGGAGCTTACATTGCAAGGCTGGATTCCAACACTTTGATTCTTCCCTGAATTCTCTCTATTATTTCCACAAGTAAGAAATTACTTACAGTATTCTTATCAAACCCTTATCCATGGGAAAAAAATCATTTTCTTGTGCCTTTTATTTAGCAGGGTGAACTCAACAGATCCCAAAATCTTCTTCAAGTCCTCAGCAAGACTTTACATGCCATGACAAAGCCTGTCTTCTTTTTTTCCCTGTTTTATTACTTTTATTTATCTGCACTGGAGTGCTAAATATCTAAGTTTCCACTGTAAATATCTAAGTTTCCACTGTAGGCAGTGGAGATATAGGCAGTAGAGTCAATGGGGTCTTGTACACTGTTCAGTTGATCAAGTGGAGATTTACTGTGGGAAAAGAATTCTCCACTCATGAAACTAAGCCATCCAAACTATTTTAATAAATAGTAAACTATTTCTAACATTTACTGCTCTGTTGGTCATCAGTAAGCCTTGCCATAAAACACTCTTATTTCCTAAAATATTGATGAAAATATTAAAAGCAGTTGCACAATTACCTAAGAAGCTATATGGGTAATAGCTAATAAATAACTCCTGTTTGAGATTTATCACTGAGACAGATCTAACCTATTAAATACCTGACTAGTTGAGGTAAGAATTTTTCATCAAAACAATGCTCAGTCTAGAGCTTTTCTGGTCAAAGGAAATTTATTTCCATTGTATTTAATTTGTCAGTCATAAATACAACCCTAGCCAAAAAAAATAGAACATTTATATTTTACAAGGCATTCTTTGACACCACACTAACCAATGTCAATCATACACTTAACTTTTAATTTTTGCTGTTCGAATTTCAAGTGAAAAATTAAACATTTTAATGGTTGGAATTATGTCAAACTAACAGCGTGGAATTTCCTGGGGATATTCTAAGGTATTAAAATTTTTTGAGAATTTGGAATCTCTTAAGTTTTAGCAGATGTCTACAACGGTTCATTAAAATCTCTTCCCTTTCCTAAAACTGTGACTTCTAGTAACAAACACTTGTTGAAGGGGAAATGTTTGAATGTCAGAAGACAGTATTCTCTGAAAGATACTGAAAGATGTCAAAGGCTATGCTCAAGAAGCAGTGAAGAGATGAAAATATCTTGTTATGATCTTCCAAAACTAAATTAAGGAAATAAATAAATAAATAAATAAATAAATAAATAAATAAATAAATAAATAAATAACAGCATTATATTGCATTCCCTCTTTGTTTTTTTCAATGTTTCAACTTATATGTTCTTTGCAGAAAATTTAAGGGATGGGATTCACTCCAGATAAACTCAGTGACCCTGTGGATGTATTTAGGTGCCCACACATGAGCGTGATGTTTGGCATAATATTTAAGGGTAGCTTTTTAAAGCTGTTCAAAACACTAAGTTTCCCAGAGAGCTTTCTGAAGCATGCTAGAAATACCAGGCAAGAACTGTGTGTTTCTTTACTCATCTAACTACCTGACTGGTCGTTGACCCTTTTTTGAACTGTATGATTTAAATGGTTTTAATAAAGAAATGCTCCAGTTTTAGAGCTACCAGCATAATTTCAATGGTATGTGCATATCTTAAAATTGTAATGGAATATGTAAATCTATTACAGTAACATAAATCAATTGTTCTGTTAATTATTCCAGGCATACTGTGTGCACAGAATATTATTCTGTGCTTCAGCTTATATTCATTTGCCTTTTTGGATCATTCAGCAAATAAATTTTTCATGCTTAATAACAGTGCTACCTTATGGTGTGGTATTCATGCAATAACTCACAGGTCTAACCTTCAATTTCAAATGGTGCTAGCAAGCATTTTTGTTTTCCACTGTTCCTCCAAGCTATGCCTGTCCTACTAAGCAAAACTATAAAGGACATTTCTCTGAGGCTAAATGATATGGTTTGACTGATGCTCATGTATCTAAAATCCCTTTCGCTTTAAACAAAGTGTCTAAATTCAAATTACCAGTGGGAATAATTTCTGAGAGATGTGATCCCAAAACAGTGCCAGACCACTGTCCAGACTGTACTAATTAGTAGAGCATGCCAAGACACACCAAGAGCATGCCAAGAGCAGTGGTAACCAGTGAACAGTATGGGCATTTGGATGTTGATATCTGAGTCTGCACTCTGACACTGGTTTTGTTCTCTGGCTGCTCTTAGCATCAGTTTATACACTGGAGCTGTAACATGACTGGTAAAAAAGCAAGGTAATAGAGAAACTACCTGCAGGCAAAGAACAAAGCCTTAGGGATCAAAAAACTCCTTATCCTCTCAGCTTTCTTGTGGAAATCATCAGATTTTCCACTCTTTTGACATGGAGATTGACCATCCTGAAGGATCCCATGAAGCATGTTCTCCTCTCCAGGGATCGTTAGTGTGGAGAAGCCCACCCATCATCCAAAGAATTACATGGCAACAGCTGTCAGTGATGTGTGAGCTGCTTTAGTTGATGCTTTAGTTGCTCTGCAGGCAGTAGAGACCATGCTTACATATATCTTGAGGTCAGATATAGCATGGTTATGTAAAGCTTCATTCTAATGGTGAACTGTACAGAATAGAGAATGATACAACATATGTACTTGTCATGGGTTATCTTTGGCCAGCAGCTGGGCAACCACACAGCCCCTCACTCACCCCCCCATTCAGCAGAATGAGAGAGAAAACTGGAAAAGCAGAATAAAAAAAACTGTGGGTTGAGATAAAGACAGCTTGGTAAATGAAGGCAGAAAATTAAAAAAAAACTACACACAAAAATAAACCCAAAACCAAACAAAAACGTAAACTAACAAAAAAATACCTAGCAAGTGATTGCAAAGGCTTTTTGCCTTTGCACTTTCCACTACTCTGCCCTTTTTGAGGTACCTCAGTCCCCAAGTGTAAAAACCAGTTTTGATGTCAATACTTTACAAGCATGTACTGAGGATGGTGTGACAATCAGGGCAGTTTGGGCTCAATAGGTAAATTCTCATTGTTTAATTTAGTAAATCAGGAGAAAGGCAATATAGCCTTTCTTTTTTTAAAAATCCTGACAGCCATAGAGTTGATTTTTGTGTTTGTCGTCGAATTCTAAACAAGAACTCTATGTGTTGAGTTGGAAGGGACCTTTAAAGGTCATGTGGTCTAACTCCCCTGTAGTAAACAGTGACAACACCTTGCACTAGATCAGGTTGGTCAGAGCCTTACCAAGTCTGGCCTTGAATGTCTCCATGGATGGGGCCTCCACCACCTCTCTGGGCAACATATTCCAGTCTTTCATCACTCTCATGGTGAAGAATGTCTTCCTATTGTCTAATCTAAACCTTCCCTGCTCTAGTTTAAAACCACTGGCCCTTATCCTATTGCTACATTGGCAAACAGCCCCTCACCAGCCTTCTTGTAGTCCCCTTTAGGCACTGGTAGGCTGCTGTAAGGTTTGCCTTGAACCTTCTCTCCTCCACGCTGAACAGCCCCAGCTCTCTCATCCTGGATCTGATGAAGGATCCAAAGATGATAAAGAAGTTTTTTCCTGTCACTTTCAACTCCTTAAGTTCTAGAGATCATGTTTTGCAGATCTGACCTTCTCCTCTGTTACTACTGTTCCTGTCTCTTACATTGTAACCAAACCAACATTCACTTTTTCTTCTTCAATGCTTATAAAACTCAGCCATCAATTATCCCTATGCTATAAAATATCAAAACAATCAATTATCTAACTTAACAGATTACTTGATCAGAGCAACTTAAACCTTGCTCTCCCTCAGACTGTTGCTTCCCTCTTCAGTCACTCCACAGATTTTGCTGTGACACACTACCACTTAGAGACAGCAAACAAGACCATGTTACTGCCCTTCATGGTTTCATGGATGAATGGGATTTTTCCTTGGTAATTTTAGATATCCAGCTTTAAGCCACCAAGGAATAGCAGACACTCCAGGTACTTCCAAAAGGTAATATTTTCAGAGATGACTTTTTAGAAATAAATGCTATATCTGAGAAGTATCAGAATAGGTAAAAGCAAGGTCATGTAAAATCAGTTCTGCTTTTTAAAGAGCCTGGTACACCTGAAAGAGAAAGTTTAAAGTTTGAATAGATTCTTAATGTGCTTTAGATTTTGCTGAACTTGTACAACTTTCATTCTGTGGCAATTTATACAGACGCAGATTTGGAGAAGGGTTTTGCTGAGCCTTAGTTCCAAAGCAATTTATGCCTCTTTCTCTCTGGAAATAGAGAAGATAATGAAATGAATTTACTGTTCTCTATTCAGAGGCCATTTAGTTCCTTGATTAGATTGTTTTAGTAATATAAATTGCCTACTGCTGGAAAAAAAATAGCCTAAACTTTTCAATCAGCTTTACCATGAGAGCCAAGCCTGAGAAAATGTCATATAAAAAACCCCCAGCAAAACAAAAACAGAAAAATGAATATGCTTCTACAGCTCAGTCTGATAATAACCTCCTCTGTAAAATTATATGAACTTTGTGTTCTGGAACAATAATATAAATGAGTTAACTGTAGATCTAAAAAATGTTTGCCAGCTGCTGTCTATTCTGTTACCAACACCTGCTTCGGCTCATGCCCTCATTAATTTAAATGTGATGAGCAAGCAGACAAGTTCAAAATATAGTGCTGACAATGTCTGCACAGCTGACATGAAATCCATATTTGTAGTCTTATCCAAAGCCAGGAAGTAATATATTTGTAATTCAATAGACAAGAGGGTTTGGGGATGGAATTTTTTCTTCCTTCAAAGCTGCTACAGTAATGAATCTGTTCATTAAGGCTGCATTTTGCCTGTAAATTGGGGGTAGAAAGGATGTGCTTTCCAGAGCAGAAAAAGCATCAACTGAAAAATTATACCTGTGAAATAATACTACTTAAGCATTCCAAACTTTATTTACCCTTTCAAAAATTGGAAATACTTCAAGTGTTTCTTCATACTGAAGGTGTTTTCTTCACTATCCCTTCAGATGAGAACTAACAACTGCAATGGCATATCATACCTGGATAAATCTCTTTTTAGGAGTTTTTTCTTCTCAGCACCATTTTTATGTTCTGCAGCAGAAACCACTAGACCCCTATAGCTCCAAGTTCCATCTGTTACTCAGTGTTGCTTAAACTAGTTGGAAACACCTCAGAACTTTGAATGTCACTCCTTTGTGGTTTTTCAGAGAACAGACTGTAACCAGAGGAGTTCTTGGTCTTCCTATAGCTCAGGCCCTTACCTGTTTTGGAGCCTGTTACTTTGGTTAAGGGGCTGAGTGGATTCACCAGTCTGTGACCTCTCAGTCCTGATCCTGGGACATTTACAAAATCCTTTGAAATACAAGTCTAGGAATAAAATCCCACAGCTCTACAGCATGCTAACACATGCTAATTCAAAGCATTTGCTTCAACATAATACGAAGTCTTAATTCCCTAGTAGACTGTCTATATTCTGCACTTTAAAAGAAGAATTCCTCTTTCCTTTAAAGATAATCACCCCATTATGTCTCTTCTTACAAATGTTCTTCCTAAGTACCAAGTACCTTTGCTCTCAAGAGGTGTGATTAATTGGTCTAATTAGACTCTGATTTTTCTCAGTTTGTATTTCCTTTTGAATATTTTTACTTCTACTTTAACAGGCAAACAATTTGCTTTAACAAGTTCATATTCTAGCCCTTAATGAGCAAGTTATGAATTTAGAACAATTTGATTTAAGAAGATGTGATATGATGGGAGCATCCTCTAAAGTCTAAACATCTTCCAGCAGAAGATGCCAACTATTTTAACTCAGTTTCTCCTTATCACGATGTTACAAGAAAATATTTGCTAATAAACACAGAAAATAATGATAGTTGTTGAAGCATCTCATCAAAGGTATGTTCTCCAGAAGTGTTTTGTCTTGTCTTGTTTTTTGATGTAAATATTCTGAGTATTAATTTGTCTGCGCATCATGATGCAAAATTATATCATTCTATAATGTATCTACTATTTATGACATTTTGTTTCTGAAACTAAGTTTAGTGCTGTGGGTTTTTCTCACAGATTGTGGGAACAAAAAAAACCAACATAGCTCAAAATGAGAGAACGGGAAAGCAATAAAATTACCTTTTCTAGCACATGACCTTTTCTAGACCTTTTTAATGCTTAATTTTTTTTCCCTACCCCACACTCTGGATTCATCCAGCTTTAGTGTGCAGGTGGAGATGACACTCTAAATGCACTGTATAGTGTTTACCTCACTGGATATCCTGGTTTAATAAGATACATGATGGGAGGACTAGAAATAATAGATATAAATTGGAAGGGGGGGAGATTCAGGCTAGATATAAGAAAGAAATTCTTTATGGTGAGGGTAGTGAAACACTGGAACAGGCTGCCCAGAGAGGCTGTAGATGCCCCCTCTCTGAAGGTGTTCAAGGGCAGGCTGGACAAGGCACTGAGCCGCCTGATGTCATGGGAGGTGTCCCTGCCTATGGGCAAGGGGGTTGGAACATGATGATCTTTAAGGTCCCTTCCAACCCAAACTATTCTATGATTCTACGATTTGCCTTATGCGAAATACTGATGATGAGATAGACAGTCCCCACCTGATACACAATTTGTATTATTCAGAAATCTCCTCAAAATGCATTTAAGCTCATTTCCACAATGAGTCTCCAAGCTGGCTGGCACCTAACTGTTTACCACAGAGCAGGAGAAATGCTAAGGAAGGCAACTCCTAGCATGGATCCGTGGATCCGCTGCACATGTTGTCTAATGATGGATTTAGAGCTTTTTCCTCCTTTAAATCTGCAACATTATGAGATTTACAGTTCTCATTCTCTTTCATTATTTTTGCTCACAAGCCTGTACATAAATGAAACCAAGTGAAATTCACACCGGACTTGAAGCCTTTCATTAGCAGCCAATCCGAAAACCATGTATTAGCTTTCTTTATTCTTTGCATTTCCTACAATTTACAAATCTTTTTGCCACTGTGTTCTTCAGAGGCATAGCAATTGTGCTGTATTTTCAGATTTATTATTGCCCATAGTGGAGGCATGAAACTTTCTTCAGTGGCAGCTGAAAATACAGTGGTGTAATTAGTTTTCATATCCACTTTTTAAATTGCATTCTAGTCTCATAATGTATAGAAAAGGTCTATTACAGCAGAGTAAAGAAGCACGAGAAAAAAATTAAACTGCCATCTGCATATATTCAGTGCTAACAACTTCACCAGCTTTTTGTTTAACAAATAGAATCCTCATGTAAAATTGGACAGAAAGAGACAATGAAATGAAGCATATGCCTAAAGTAATTTAATTCCATTGCTGTAAAATCCCATTAGAAAATAATTACAACACTACACTTAGTGCTTTTGGTGTATAACCATATTGTAACAGGTGAAGTTGGAACTGAAAAGTTTTTTAGAAGGTGTTTTAATTCAGGCATAATTATGACACAGCCCACCAATTAACTGCAAGTTCAGAGGGTATGTAAGAGGAACAGACTTGAGCCTCAATGCATCTCACATCATTTGCAGAAGGCAAAAGCTAATCAGGTGTTTCCAGGGGTATTAGAGCAATTAAAGCATCATTTCATACATTTAATTAGGAACACTTCACCTAATTTAAAGAGAAATTATATTTTAAAAAATACTCTCTTCGATTTGTTTTGAAAGATATAGGGCATAATGGGTCCTAGCCTTGCTGATCCAAAAATATAACATCACACTCAGGAGCTCTCAGTTCAGAGAACCCAGGTCTTAGTCTGGGTGAATGATGGGACATCCTCATGTCATGCAGAAGTCTACAAAATCCTCAGTTATGAACTGCCTGACCCAAGGTACTTCATCCAGTGAAAATTCAGTGTTTTCTGATACATCCTCCCATGCACAGCATGGACAGGTCTGACCTTCCCTGGCTAGAAAAGTTCAAGTGATAGCTTCAGGGAGCATTTCAGGAAGCCTGGTGTAGGTGTCTGAAGTGGGTTCAGCTGAAGTCCATCCAGCTCAGTTTCCCAGGTATGTTTCTGATGAAACACCAGTATACATTACTCAGAGATGTGATATATGTCCCATCCCTAGAAACAGTCAAGATCAGGTTGGACAGGGCTCTGAGCAACATGATCTAGTTGAAGATGTTCCTTCTCATTGAAGGGAAGTTGGACAAGATGAACTTTAAAGGCCTGTTCCAACCCAAAACATTTTATGATTCCATTATTCTATAACAGGACAACTGATCTTGAACAGGGGTGCACATTCTTTAAGAAAGGCACCAGCTCCATAGGGAAGGTATGCTATCATGCCATGTGCTGTCACCAGCTTTGCTGGTTATTTCTAGGGTGGTTCATTTCAACAGAACAATCAGAAACAACTGTGGTTTTGGACAGACTATCTACTATTCAGTACCTTTTCATCTGCATCACTACAAATTCAGGCTAACTTTCAGCACACATTAGCATAAAGCCAAGCAAGTGAGAGGCAGGGGGGATGAGGCTCATTAAATTTATATCTAGTTTTATGTGGAAGAATTGTAGGGGTGTATGCTAGGTCTGGTTGGGATGGAGATAACTTTCTTTATAGCAGCCTGTTTTTGATCTGTGACTAAAACTGTGTTGATAATACACCAGTTACTTAATATGGCTGAACCACATTTCAGTGTTAAGGCCTTTTCTTTTTCCCACTCTTTTTCCCCCAGAGGGTAGTCTAGGGGTGGACAAAAGTTTGGGTGGAGACACAGTGGGGTCAGCTGGTTGAAAGTGGGCAAATGGATGTTCCACACCACATGAGGTCATGCTCAGTGACAAAAAGCAAGTGTTTTGTCTTTCCAAGGGAACTGCTGCTCAGAGACACTCCGGGTCTTGGCCAGCTTGTAGGAGGTGATGCACCATTTTTTACCCTTCTGTTTCCTTAAGTCTTAAACTGGCATTTGCTGAACCCACAGCTTTTTTGTTTTGTTTTGTTCTTCAAAGTCTCTTCCCCATCCTGTGGTGAGAGGGAGGAAGGGAGGGATGTGTGGCTAATTAACTTCTGGCTGGGATAAATTCATCACAAGATCAAACTATGAAATACTCTCAATTTTTTAAAATTAGACCGCTGAAGATTCTGGATATGGATTTAGGACATGTCCGTGTTCACCACTTATGACTCTAGCATTCACAAACTTGTTACCGATTGATCTTTTTTAGCATGGAATTTTGTTTGAGCAAAGCAATTAACTTTTTCTATACAGCTTTGAATAAATATAATAAAATAAACATCAGAGAGAAGGGTCAAAATACAAATTCACTCTGGATATCTGTATGAGTTTAGGAACTTAGGACTAAATATCTGATTTCACCTCTTCCTAATGAAAGGCAACCTAAGGAGGCAGGCAAATGCCTCCTTACACATCTTTTGTCTCTGTTCCACTGTATCTTTGAAATTCTCTTCCAGGACCTTCTTCCTCTCATAATCCCTTTAAAGTCCCAGGTTTAGATTCTTTATTACTTATGTCCCATTTTGTTCTTCTGATACTATCATTCTTTTCCTTAAACAGCTCTTTCTCCTTCTTGGCTTGGTCCTGAGTAATTTCTCCCTTATGAGCAGACCAAAGGTTTGATCTCATCCCATCCACTTTTTTCTCCCTTCTTTTTCCTGCCCTAGGTATTTGGTTTGTGAACACTGCAAGGGAGGATATGTTTATACCTAAATACATGCATTTGTTGTCTTTAACAAGAAAGTTTCTATATTGACTGGGGCCTCTGGGTACTGAATTGCAAGTCAATAAAGATGACAAGGAACACAGGCAATGAGGAGGAGCCACCTTAATCATTTGTAACCCCAAATCAAATGAGTTTGCATTCTTCAGGATACTCTCTGCCTATTACAAGTGGTAGTTCTCCTTGATTAATTTTTTTAGTGTTAGCTGCAGGAAGGTAATTCAATTCCCTTTATTACTGACCTGGTTGATAACATATACTTATAAGAGATAGAAACAAAATCAACATGATCCCTGCCATATCACTGCGTTCACAGCCCACCTCCTGAAAATCCATTAACATTGTCAACATTCTTGAATCATCAATCATTTTTCTAGGCAATGTTTTTTTACCTTGAACAATTACAATTACTAACTTCCAAGATCATGGCCAAGAAATCTATCCTGTAGTGGAAGCACTAGAATAAAGAAAGAGTATTTTGAAGTCCTGAACTCAAACATGAGTGCATTGAAACAAAAATGTGCTCAGTGGAGACATGAAAAATACTCTGATGTAGTTGATAGAGCAACATAAAACAGACGGACTGGATGCCCTTCAGCCATCACTCTTAGAAATAACCACATTGCTCTTTTTATCACAGAATTATCATTCTGTGAAGATTCGTTCTAACAATTCCAATCAAAAGTCACTCAGGCTCCTGTTTTCAAATCTCAAACAATAAAAGTATAATAAATACTTTTGGTCCATAGTGTTTCAAACATTCATCTTCTGTGAGCTCCTCTACAGAATAGAATGAGTGAATATTCATCTCTTTTGTAGCCTCTTGTGAAACTCTATGCTTAAAAAAAAATGGTGCAGGTTTTCAGCCAAATCCAGCATTCCTCAGATCCTTCTGGCAACAGTGCTAGAATATTCTACCAAAAAAACATCTCATTATATTCATCCTCAGATGGTCTTAGCCACAGTGCTGTGGGCTATCCAAATGCATTGCATGTTTCTGTAGATGTACAGCACAGGCCAGCAGTGCTGCATCAGGCAAAGAACTCTCAGAGCTATAACATCATGGATAGACCAAAGAGTTTCTTGTGTTATTTGCACTGAAGATTAAACCATTCTCAAGCTCTGAAGAATAAAATGTCACATCTGAGGAGCTGAGATAGATTCTACTTAGGAGAGGAAGAAACGGTTGTCTATAGATAGAACAATCTAGTGAAAAATCGACATGGCAGGTAAATATATTACCATGTTTGCTAAAAACCATAAGGGAGTAGTAAGCAGAGTTTTAGCAAGAGATTTGCTCTCTGTTAGAGAGCACCAACAAATTATGAGCTCTCATTTCCTTCTGCAGGTCATAAATCTTGATATTAAGTGACAATATCACATCACTACCCAAATCTCAAACTGTAAGAACTTTTTAGAAACTTGAAATTTTGACTTTCTGGAACCCATAAACCATGATGAGGGGGGCGTTTTTGCTAAAAACTTGATACAAAAAACAATGCATCATTACATCATGGGCTGTACCTTGTTGTGCCAACAGTTTCTGTTTAGAAGAAATTAGTACCTAAACAGAGATAGTAAAGATGTAATAACTTTGTAATAAAGTAAAATTATTTGCCAGTAAAATAGTTTGTCTGAAGTCTTTCAAATATGATCTCTTGTGGTCCCTTCCAATCACTGATATTCTGTGATTCTGTGATATTAAGCAGAGCTTTTTGAAGTTCCTGTCAGGTTTCTGGTTTTTCTCAGCTTTTATGGCTAAATTTGGACTTCTCAATGTAAAAAAAAAAAATAAAAAATCTACAGATTATCTGCCTGGGCATCATTCTTGCTTTATGGCTAAACCTTTGCACACTGAATTCCTGGAAACATGATAATCATGAATGACACTTTTGAAGCCATTTGAGCAGTTAAACAAGAAGCTGGACACTTTTTGGAAAATACAATGATATGCTTTAGATCAGTTAGAGTAGATATTGCAAAAATGAGCAAAACATGAAAAAGCTAGACTAAAACAGAACAATTAACCTCTCTGCAGGAAAAAAGGGCAGGGAAACTATCTAAGCCAACTGCAGATATCTGTAATTAAGAGATTGTAACTGTCTTTGAACCATCTGAGAAATACCACAAAAGCAAAGACTAATAGATTTAGTCCAGCACCCTATCTCCCACTGGCCAAATATGAAGGTTTATGTCCTTCAGTATTCAAGAGATTAAGCAGAAGGACTGTAATGAGCTTGCTTCATTTTCAGCTCAGTGAACATCACCAGGGAAGACATATTCTTTTCCTCAACTTGTGTAGACTGGGAAGAAACCCATGCCTTTGTGAAAATTCAAAAGCAGATGTCTATGAGCAACCAGCTCCCAAGATCGTTTCTCACTCCATTTCACCCTCTGAACTTCAAATGTCAACATCTGTTTTTTCCTTCCTAGTGCTTGAAGATGCTCATCCATCTTTACATCTTTTCCTAAATCTTATTTAGCTGTTTATGCTTAGAAGGGCTTAGAAGTCCTATATTATATATTCCTCTTTATTTCATTCCAAAGAGGCTTAATTTTATGCCTTACAGTATTAAAACACATTGTCTGAATTGACACCCACCACAGTATTTATGTCAATGTCCAAGTCATCTACAATTTTATTTGCAAGAATTTTCTAGATCTTTGGAGATCATTTGTAATGATTTTAAAGCATTGGTCCCCATGAGAAACTTTCCTATTTGAGATCCTCTCCACTGATGATTGCTGTTCATGACAGTTTGCTATTTTTAAAACTTCTATTTCACATTAATTGCACTAATATGATTGATAGATAGCAACATATTTCAGAAAGTTGGGCAGCATTGAGGAAAAAACCTAAAGTCTAAGTCTGGAGCGTTGAGGAAAAAAAGAGCCAGACTTATTATTGTGTTGCTCAATTATTTTTTTCTGGATTCATGGCATAGTACTGTAAATTGCAGGGTTTTGGGAGTTCCACAACAGGTAATTTTTGTGTAGCAGACATGCCAATACCAACTCAAGGCACCTGTCACTTTCATCATTACAGACTGACTTCTTTACCTGCCCATGAAAGCCTTTTGAAACTAAAGTTAGATAGTGCAGATTTCTCCCTTTTACACACCTTTCTGTAAAGAGAAAAATTAACCATACCCAGAGGAAAATAAGGCTTCATAACTGCAATGGAGATGTGGATAATAAGCAGTGGAGAGGTACAAATGAGGTTTAATTAGTAAATCCCTATGCATATTGCCTTTAATGAGCGTTTATAGTCACTAGCAAAAGGAGACATATCCTGTGGCATAATGTGCATAAAAGTCACTATGGTTCTACATTCAGAAAATAAATGTTGAACACAAATTATGATCTTTGTTTTTGAAAGCTTATGAGTTGTTAATCACAAGGCTTAAGTTACCTTCCCAGACAATGAAGCTATGTCAAGAAAGCATTAGACTAGTTAAGGCTTCCAGCCAAAAGCCAAAGTGTAATACAGTGACTGAATCAAATATCACAGAAGGGGTAGGCAAAAAACATTTTTTTTTTATAATCCCAACCTCCTGAATGAAATCCTGAATTAGAATTTCATGGTACTAACCTAACTAAAGGAGGCAACATTGAAAGTCATGTGCATTTGCAGAGCAAAATGCCTGATGCTATGGTTTGCAAACAGCAGTGGGCTGTAAATGGTCATGTTGCTTACAAGTTGTACTAAAACAACTGGCCTGTGAACTTCAGCAGTCACCATGTGAGCAGAGTGTGCAGAAACTCCTCCTGCCTTGAGCATCTCAGCTAGAATCGATCTCAGCCTCTTCCAGCTTCACTTCCTCTTATTTACAGACAATTAGATCCAAGGCACTTTGTGTTCCCGTCTGCAAACACTCCATGACAGGCACAGTAATTATTATGATTATTAATAGCACTGAAAAACTGCATAACTTTAGCCATTCTAAGGAAAATCTGAAAGAACACATGATTTTTGGATCCACACAAATTACTTTTTAGCACAGTATCTTTTCCTTCCAAATGTTTCATCAGCAGCAAAAAAGAGCCTTTTTGTTGGAACAAAATGAAGAGATTGTAATATGCATTAAGTGCATCTGAACTTCTCTTTTTAAATTACTTCTTTTTAACTTTTTTGGGATGTATTAATCCATGACAAACAGTTGTTAAAGCCTAAAATGAGAGTAGAATACAGTGGGAATCATAGAATCACAGGGTTGTAAGTACTTTCAAATGTCATATAGTTCCACTCCCCTGCAGTAAGCAGGGTCATCCTGTAGTAGAAGAGGTTCCTTAGAGCCTCATCAAGCCTGGCCTTGAATGTCTCCAGGGATGCGGCCTCCACCTCCTCTCTGGGCAACCTGCTCCAGTGTCTCAGCACCCTCACAGTGAAGAATTTCTTTCTAACATCTGATCTAAACCTGCCCTACTCTAGTTTTAAACCATTTCCCCTGTCCTATCCCTGCAAGCTGAGACATACAGTCCCTCGCCAGCTTTGCTGTAAGCCCCTTTAAGTACTGTTGAGTTGCTATGAGGTCTCCCAGGAGCCTTTTTTTCTCCAGGCTGAACAGCCTCAACTCTCTCAGCCTGTCCTCATAGGAGAGATGCTGCAGCTCCCTGAACATTCTTGTGGCCCTCCTCTGAACCCTCTCCATGTCCCTCTTGTGCTGAGGAAACCAAAGCTGGATGCAGTACTCCCGGTGGGGTCTCACAAGAGCAGAGTAAAGGGGCAGAATGTCCTCTCTTGATCTGCTGGCCACCACACTTCTGATGCATCCCAGACTGCAAGTGACAACCTGGGCTGCAAGCACACACGTAAGTCATTGAGTAATTAAGTCAATGAGTGCCTCAGCCTTGTCCTCATCTGTACTTGCAAGTACACCCTCCTTATTCATCAGTGGGGGTAATGGCCTGACATTTGCTTTTTACAAAATTTTAATTTTGAAGTGAGGAATTTGGGAGCTTTGGTGTGTTGGTTTTCTTTCCTCCCATTTCAGTACAGACTTTTTTCCTCCAGCTGACAAAATTTCCTGGAAAGATGATCACCCAACTTCCCCATGGCCTTATTAGTTTTATTAAGCAGCCTTAAAGGCAGATAATGCAGGGACATATCCAGAGCTAAAGGTAGTGTAAGGCAGCACACTTGCAATTGCAGTGTGCATCCAGAGATAAATCCCTGCTTGACACCTAGGTGGAATGTGGGATTTCATTTCAGTATCTCAGTCCTGCCTCTGCCACATTGACTATCCCAAAAAGACTCTCCTCAAGCAGGGTCCTTCCATACATCATTATTTTATATAGGCTGCCATTGTGAGCACTCCCAGAAGATCAGGGCCAGGAATATTTTATGTACCCATGCAGGATCATAAAAAACAGAAGAAGGTCACAATTCTCCATTTTGGCAGGCTGGGGGCGGTCATTGGCAGAAATAACTGTCAAGTGTTATGGTTTCAATTCATCTTGCTTTCTGTACAGATATCCACACAGATATAAATGGCCCAAAGTAAAGGACTACAGATAATCACATTCAGCTCAGACAACTCTAGGAGAATAATGCTAATGTACTAACAGCATTCTTTGATATATTTTGAGTCAAAATGTGCTAATGATGCAAATAGAATAGAATAGAACAGAATAGAATAGAAAGAAGTGAAGAGAGAGAAGGGGAAGGGGAAAGAGAAGGAGAAGGAGAATGGGAAGGGATAGGGAAAGGAGGAGAAGAAAGAGAATGGGAAGGGGAAGGGAAGAGTATTGAGAACAATGCAGAGATGGTTTCAAGAGCCATTTGCTATCTGCAACTCGCCACACTCGGCTGAAGTGGAAAATCCCAGCACTCCCAGGTGGTTTATCAAACCCATCTCCTTTTTCATGGAGTTTCTTCCTTCCAGAATAGCAGCGTAGTACCCTTGGGAATGTCATCATCTATGTTTTGCAAGCTTATAACTGCTCACAGCACGCTCAGAAGACACTTTTTGTTAATTCTGACCTCGTTTGTGGTAATACAAAACTGGTTGCACAAATACCATCTGGCTACCATATCCCCTTTGTCTGCTTACTACATCTGTACTATGCCCAGTTCACAAACTAAGGGGTCCCTTTTTCATGTGTGTACTTAATGCCCATAGTTTACCAGTTTGCAACAAAAATGTCTGTCATGAAAGACAAGAAACCATTCTCAGACATGTCTTATTTGTTGTTTAAGGATATTTCATCACATTTACAGCTGGGATATTGAGGATCCTTCATTTATATCATCTGAAAATCAGCACTTTGTAGTTCCACAAATATAAAAGAGGCAAGACTTAGAAGAGGTTAAGATTGCTATCTACTTTATAACCCCCATACTGTACAATTCTGAGTTGAGTGGATGTCTAAGTTGAAAGTATGAGAGCTGAAAAGATTTCAGCACTTTTCATAATCAAACTCAAATTCAGGGCTGCCTCTGGATCTCCCCTGCTCATCAGAACAAGAGAAGTTTCCCTTTGCTGCTCCAATGATGATCATCATTCATTCAGATAAAGCTCATTATCCTTTCTCCTATTTTCCCACAAAGACCCCTTTTCTATCCTCCTTTATTCAAGATGCACATATTAGACTCTGTACCAAAATTCAGCTGCCCAAAAATGATTCCCAAGAGATGCCAGCTCTAATTTTCATGTTGAGCTAAGTTTGCTTTTTCACAAGACCTCATATTCCTAAGCACAATACAAAACATATCATTTGAACTAATCCCTGTCTCCAAAAATTTTGAAAACTAAATTGCCAGAGGAAGGGAAAAGTGTCCTCTCATTCCCATTTTCTGAACTCCAATACCTTCTGTATCATGTTGACTTTCCTCTTGTTTCTACCAAGTGAAGAGAGAGGAGGTGGCTGGGTGGCAGGAGGCCAACTCAGGAGCATTTTTCCTACTCAAGAACCATAATAGTCTTTGGCTTTTCAGGGCTGTTTTTAGCAGTCAAGACAGCAGGTGTCTTTGAATGGCTCAGCACACCTTCTGCCATTTTCACAGGCTGTGTTCAACCCTGATGTTGCCAGATCTGCAAATGAATTGCTGAAGTTGCTCCTGTACTTGCCTTTTTACTAACTGTGCAAGGTAACACAAAGGGAAAAAATCATTTACAAGGGAGAGACAGTGCAAACAGGGGGAAATCCTACCCTTATAATATTAGGAAGTGGAGTTTTTTGTATTGTGGAAGATGATAGAAAAAAAATCAGCTGATAATTCAGCTTTCAACTTTATGTTAAAAACAAAAAAAAATAGTACTCACTGCTGAAAAATTTGCTGGGAGGAATTATTTCAGAGCTGCTCAGAAGGTTTTCTCACTAATCTACAGCACAGAGGATACCACCAAACTGCGTGACCGCAGCTTACATAACTACATATTAGTTTTAGAGCAGCCTAATCAAGGACAGGTAATTGGGTAGCTGCTGTAACAGCTGCACATAAATAGCAAGGGCACCCAGCAAGCTGAATTAAGAGATGTCAAACTTTGTGCTACTACAGAAGTACCTAATTATTTAGTGTAAGGTTAATTCCCTTAATGCTAGCCTTAAAAAATTATATATCTTCTCCTCAAATTACTAGACTTTGTCTCAACCACTGAGAGGGACCAGACCTTAAAAAAGGTGAGTTGCCCAAGAGAACTGGAATTTTGCCATGGAGGTACCGCAGGGTGTTGAGGGTGCCAAGGGATCAGACCTCATGGTGACTGTCTAGACATAGAAACACACCCAGAGGGTCTGACCCACACATCTGGTTTTACTCCTACCAAGTAACCTGTGCATCACCTCCTTAATTCATTATCCATCCTTTGTGATTAAAGTGAGTGTGGGAAGAAAGATACAAATGTTGTGTTGTACATATTTATGAGTAACCCTGTGAACATCTCAGTGGTGACCATTCATTTACAGAGCAGGAGTTCAGAACATTAGTATGCATTTAGGAAGAAAAAAGAAATAACATGAATAATATACATTGAGAACAATCTCCTTCATTCACCTGAAATACATACTCTACTAAGAGCTTTTAGATAAGAAGAACTAAATTTTATTACTGCAATATGGATACAGTTTCTTTCATCACTTTTAAATAGGTGCTGCTATTCAGTTCTAATTATTTTTGCACTTAATTTCCTATGAAGAGAAAAAGTAAATCACTGCACTAATTTTATCTTTTCTAAATACTATTTACTCACTTTTATTAATCATTACTATTTGACAGAGATACCTTAAAGGCACTTAGATAAAATACCATTATGCAAAGCATTGCATATTCATATAGCAAGAGATAATGCTTTCCTCAAAAATTTTCAGCATAAATAGATACGTTGAAGTTCTTATCATACAGCCTAGTAACTTACACAGCAAAACTGCACTGAATACCCAAGGACACAGAGGACAGCTAGAGCAGAGCTGACTCTTGGGATTTGTCTGCTGGGGTTGAAGGGGCTGAGATCTTTTCCTTCACCCCTCCATTTTGATGTGAATACCCCTTAATTAGATGTGGAAAATGTAAAGGAGTGTTTTTTTTCCAGATGTGACCCATCCTTACCTGTCTGCCTTTGCTCTACAACCACACAGAGCCTCTTAGCCCACCAGACACTGTATTGCAGGCAGAGGTGACAATGGAAAGCCAAGAGGTTCCTGCCAGCTCCAAGGAGCAATGTGAGCAGTAAGAACTCTTCCCAGGGCAGACACACACCACTTTCTGTGGTTCCTTAAAGTCACCTGTTTGACTTTTCTGAAATGGTTGGCTGAGAGGGTTTTCTAAAACAAAGGTAACAGATAGTTACTGCCTGAGATTCTGGACTGCAGTTCAGGTGGTCCCCACTTCCCAGAAGCAACAGGTTTCATGATCTGTCATATAGTCCGTCCTTCTGTCATTGACCATAAAGTGTCCCACATAGACACAAGATACTGACAGTATCTGAAGACAGCATTAAGCACCATTTGCAAAAATAACCTTCAAGCTAGAAACATGAATGTAAAAACATCCTTTCTTATTGCATCTGTCCTTTATGAGATGTCTATAAACTGCTCCACATTCATCTGCACTAACCAAATTTTTGGGACATAGTCAAAACAAAGCTGGGTTTCTCACTGCATGCCTATGAATTTAAGTTTGTGTTCTGTAGAAAATATCTGTCTGGTTTTATCTTCTGTAACACTGTGCCATCTGAAAGCTTGTCCCTTGGGCTTTTGACTACATCTGTCAATGGAAGACAAATATTTAAAACTTTTTTTTTTCTCTGTCACCACATAACAGCAAAAAGAGAAACCTCATCTCTTTTTTCCACTTATTATCTTTCTGCTCAGATTTGCAAGTTGTAGGTCATTAGAGAACAGTATTTTTTCCCAATGGCCTACAGCACAGGAAGAGCAGTTGTTTATTCCCACTTTTCCCTTCTTTTAAATCATCTTATAAATTTAAATAAAGTTACAAGAAAGTTTTTTGAACCCTAAAAAAAATCCCTTAGGGTTTTTTTGAACCCTAAGATGTTATTTCCTACCATCAATTTTAACCAGCGCAGTAAACCTTTCTCCTAATCCCATAGAAATATTTATCATACAGACTATCCCAGTTGTGCCAGAGAGCAGCAAATACCAAACCCTCTCAAAAATTGCTTTTAAGCACAGGCCAAACAATGACACACTTTGAACTCCCATAAGATCCTGAGAAGTTGTTGCTTCAGACACTCATTGGTTATGGAAGATGTTCCTTCAGCTCTAACACACACAAGATTTCCCCTCTTCTATAGGATACACTGTTTTATTGATGACCAATAAGCAAACATGCTGGCAGTTTTTGTTGTGTTTGCCACATTGCCTCTGCAATGGCTGTCACTCATACCAGGTTCAGCAGAAAGGAAAGCACAGTGACTAACCTAAAACTACCCTCTTTTATCTATAACCATTGCCCCTTTCACTAATTTATTAATTTTCATGATTGTGACTGTCTGAGCCAGGGACAGAAGATCAATTCAGCATCGTGCAGTGGAGCATCTCAGTGTAAAGTGAATGCTAAAATTGAAACAAATAAGGATAGGGGAAAAACTGATGAAGTCTGTATCTCGTATAATTCTGAAAGTCACCTCAGAAGGATTTAATCTGTCATGGGGTTTTTTTTTGGCTAAAACCATAACAGCTGCATATAAATAGGGACAATGTTCTCCCTTTTATTGCTGAGGAACAAGACAAAGACAAGGTGAGAGTAATGTGCAACAGTTCCAAGAGAGATGGAGCTATCCACTTGGTCAAAAAATCTCTTCCTCATCAATGCAGCTCTCAGAGCTCCTCGCTTTCCAGTGTTTTATTCAGTGCTCATAAACAGCCTATTTGACAGAGCATCTACCATTTACTTAACACTCCTAATCTGCAGTCAAAACATTCTCACCAGGCAGAAATTATTCACTGTATCTAAACACCACCAAAGAAGGATGCAAAAATGACCTTGGTTCCTACTAGACCTGGGAAGATAAAAAATTGTTATTCTGCATCAAGGTAAAGTACAAGTAATCCCAAATGCCGGCTCTGACAGTGCCCACTGAAAAGGGCATGAGAGCCCTTCAGCAGACTGAGATGCTTCTGATCTAGTGCTGATTATATATCACTAATCTTCCAGCATGAGGTTTTACATCACTTCCTGGGTGTCCAGAGCAAGTTGAGAAGCATTCTTATTCATGCAGCAGCAGCTCCATTTAAAAAAAAATTATTGCAATTTTAGTTTATAATTCCATGCTATAGGAAACTATGTTTATTTTTCTTGGTCATGAGTTCCCTCCATCCCACCTTTCAGTTGTACATAACTCTAGCACATCTAACCCTGGAAGATTTTGTACCACTTTCTGAAACAGGGTTAAAAATCACTTATTTGTGGTCCAAAAACTGAAGCAGTCTGTATCTTTCACCATGTTTTCATAAACATTCTGATGGTTTTTACAGTGGCTTCCTTGTTATGCACCAGGAAGAAGAGCAAGTTCTCATGAGTGCTTGGTATCCACTTTCGATCCCTAAGAATGACCATGCATAGTCCTTCCACATGATCTGGGTACCCACAATACCCAAAAAGTCATTAACCATTCATATCCCTGACCACATTCACATGGTTGACATTTCTTTCACCTTTCAATTCACCTTTGAACTGTTGAAATCTGTTGTCTTTCCATGTTTTGGAGGGATGGAGGCTTGGGCCAAATTCAAAGATAGCACCAACTTTGGCTGCTCTTTTAATTTCCTTAAATTTTTTCATATCCTTGTTTGTCCAGAAAATTTAGTGCCATTGCAATCAGAACTTCTCTGTCCTTGCCTTTCTGCTCCTGTTTTCATTTCTTACAGTTTCCCATCAAGGATCCAGCCCGCCCATCTACATTCACTCTTCTCAGTCACCATCAGCAGAACCTGTCATGAGCTTCACACCATTCCATCTCCTTAAAGCATGAGTGCCAAACTGGCATGATTCAGAAGGAATTTCATGGAGATTCATGGAGGAAAAGTATCCCAAGGCATAGACTGTGTAGATTTAGGAATTAAGAGTACAGATTCAGTGTCTTCTACATCAGTATCACCAAAATTAAAGTAGAGCAACACTGGAACAGCTGATTTGTGGAGGAACTCTGTTGGAGATTGAATTAGCTACCCATGCATAACATGTCAAGTCATTTGAGTTGTGCGGTGTCCCATCTAGCCTCCAGGGATGTTTGCATAGTGGCATAGGTCTCCCATGTGTCCTGTCATCCATCAATACCACATATATCTCGAAGCAGGCTGAAGGGCTGAAAATCCTCCCAAGCAAGCCTCTGTGACCAGCAATGCATTGACATATGGGAAGGATCTGTTCATTACAAATTATACCTAAACTCACCCCTAAAATCTAGCTGCTCAACTAGGGCATCAAGCCACCCTCAGACACTACCTTTTCAAATGAAACTTCTATTCCAATGGCTTTACAGGTCATTAACAGCTCCCTGATCCAGCTGTAACAGAAAGCAATTAGACACTGTAGGAGGTGTAAAAACAGATTTGTCTCCTCAGGCATCTCATTGCTATTGACTGTTATGGGAGATTAGACTCTTAGCACACATGTGGACACATACTTCACAGATATCTAAATCTAAGTGTGTAAATCTGGATGCTTGTGTTAAGAAGGCCACCTTCAGGGCACAAGTGATAGGCTGACAAACAGTCAAGCAGGGAGTCAAAAAGCATGCATGTGGCAGATTTGACCTGAAACTTTTAATATTACACTAAGCAAAATCAAGTCAATCTGCTGGAAAATCATATAATCACCTTGGTTGGAAGGGAGCTTTCAGATCCTTGAGTGCAACCATCAACCTAACTTTGACAAGAAACATTACTAAGCCTTATCTCTTAAGCTCTGTCTACCCTTCTCTTAAATACCTCCAGGGGTAGAGCCTCAACCACTTCTTGTGGCAGCCTGTTGCAATGTTTAATCACCCTTTCAGTAAAATGTGATCTGTCAGCCAATGCTAATCACCCCATAATATTTCAGTAGTTTTAGATTGCAATGTATCAAATACTTTGCTCAAAAAAGATAGATTGCATCTACCATATGTGTTTCACCCACCTACCCACTTATCAGAAGAGGCCACTGTTTTTGTCAGAGAGGATTAGTCTGAAACTCGTGGTGCTTATTGCTCAGCAGGTTTATTTCCCCAAAATACTTATTTTTACAGTCCCATGCTACTCACCCTAGCCTGCTGAAGTCAAGCTAAGTGGTCACTGATTTCCCAAGTGGTCTTAAGCATCCATTGCACTATTTCCATTCAGATAGTTTCTCACTTGTTTTATAAGATTATTTTTCTCCAATATATGCATTGCACTATAGATGGCACTTTGCAGAATTAGGACATAATCACTGCATTTGCCTGAAAGAGCTTAAAATCCTGAGATTTCATCTGGTGAGTCAGTGGAAGTGTTCTGTAGCCAAATGTCTATCAGAAAGTTAGAGTAAATTATAGAAGGCAAGCTGGTGATTCAAATAAAGACAAAACTGAAGCCATTTGCAAATGAAAAGTGTTCCTAGTTTTAGAAACCAACAGAGATTTATCAAGAGATTTAAAAAGCACATAAGATAGCAGATGCACAAGGAACAGCGTTGGAGGCAAAAGGAATGAATTTCAGCTGGCATTCAGACTGAAATAACCTCCATCCCAGGAAGATGGGGGTTTTAGGATAGAGGCAGACCAAGAAGAGAAAGGGAATTAGAGAAGCAGGAAAAAAACTGCATAATCATTCATCAAAAAATTTGACGAACCAACAGCCAGGAATCTGTATTAAGACAGTCAGGCCTTAAACCTTCACAGCAGTGAAAGAATTTAAATCTGAGAATGATGGATGCAATAATGCATTAAGGAAGCTGAAGGAAGAAGAAACAAATAGACAACCCTGTGAAAAGGAGTTTTACTGTTACTCTTGAACTAGAATGGAGAAAATTAACCACAGAAGAAGGAGCAGGAGAAGAAAGGTGGTAGCTGTGGTGCAAAGAAAAGCAAGGATCTCAAAATTATCAAGGCAAACATTGCTTAATTTGCAAGGGACCTGGGCATGATTTAGCATTCTGTGTTGCAGTCTCTTTTTCTCACACTTTAGCTCTGTTCCTCAGAGTCAAATTATCTGTATCATTATCAGGATGCACCAGTCAGCCCTCAACCTCATGAGTAGTCACCAGGCTTAACACATCAGCTGTCCACAGGGTGGCTTCCTGGCTGGAAAGTTAAAGCACACTCTTAGCAACCACCAATCAATTCCTGCAAAACAAAGTTCGGTGAGTTCACCTGCAAGACACAGTTCCTAGGACACATGGACATCAGGGTGTCACAGGCTTTCATCATACTTTACCAATATGAAGAGTATTGACAAGGAGCTTGGGTATACCTGGGACTCTGTCTTGTGTTTATCCGTAAGTAAATTAATACTGAAACCATGGGGTTACATTATCTTACTTTAGTTCAGATCTCCAGATGGAGCTCAACAACAATTTCAATTCTTACTGTTTCTGTGTGTTCATGAGGAGCTCATATTTTTTGCTGTATAATTTTTTGCCTCTTCCCTTTTTCATATCCATTTTTTCAAACAAATAAAAACCATAAGTAAACAAGAGGAAACATAGTCAAGTGTGTTCCTGAATAGCAAAGAGCAGCTTTGCCAGTTCTAATTACACTTTGCCTATAAACTTATTTTCCTTTATTGCTGGATCATGCCATTCTTGGTTAAGGAACTGCAGTGATTTGAGAGTTAGTGAGCCGTTACCACATTGTGATGAGGAAGATTTCTATTTACCAGGGCTCTGCAAACAGGTAAGAAGAAAGAACAATAGATCTTTTCCTAAGGAGCTGGGAGAGAGCTATGGTTGCAGAGAGCTATCAGCAGGTAGCAGATATCTGTCATGCTTATATAGGAGCCCACAGTGACTTACTATAAACTTTAAATGTAGAATGCCTCTTTTACCACCCCACAGTGATGGGAGAGGGTTCCATTAAACTTCTCAGAAAAGACTGATTTTTTGAACAAAAGCATAATTATCTCTACATTCTATGGTCTAGCGGATATCTAGTGTGAATTCCTTAAAAATACCTCTACAGACAGAGGAATTATGTTGACCAAGATTACCTGGATCCCACAGAAGGCTTCTGTTCTATCAGTCTACTTTACCAGCACTGTGTGGGTCCCATCTACCCTGTACTGTGTTGCCATTAAATGGAGAATTTGTTCTCAGTGATTTGGTGATTCTTAGCAGCATCCTGCTGTGATCCTGTGATCAGCAAGATTCTATGCAGCAATCACAGAATGTCAAGGATTGAAAGGAACCTCAAATGATCATCTAGTCCACTCTCCCAATGAGAAGGTTATGAGAACAAAAGTTAGGTCCAGACAGGCACAAGAACCTGTTACTGCTTTTGTCCATTCTTGTAGCCCACTGGATCTGACTTGCAGGTTACAGGGTAACTCCATATCCTACACTTCATTTACCCAGATCCCTGTCAGAGGAAGAACTCATTAACTCTAGAGGTGTCTGTCCCCTTGCTGAAGGCAAAATCTTTGCCCTATCAGTCCTGTGCAATGAGAAACAAGTCTGACTTCATGAAAATGCATGAAGGAGGTTAAAACCAGTAAGAAATTTGCATCCCTTTGGAATTTTTTTTTTTATTTTGGCTATTGACTATTATTATTCTAGCACTCCAAATTCAGGAACCAGATTTCCATCACAGTGAATTCTACATAACCTCTGCAGTGGTCTCACAGGCAATAGAAAGCTAGAAGAATAGAGAATGTGTCCAATTTGTTGAGTAGCTGTCTCAATTTTTTCATGCATTGTTTTTTTGGGGGGTGTGGGGAGAATGTTTATTTAATATGAAAACTAGGAATTTGTTTTAAAGACAAACAGCTTTTACAACACTTCCTTCCCAGAGGGATTGTTTAAATACCCTAGCATCATTTGTTTTAGCAACAGCAAAGATATGACATGCTCTGCAGAAGCATCCTCCAAACAAAGGAGCCCTTGATAGCTCAGTGAGCAGGTAAATTGACATTGTAGTATCTGCAGATCAGCAAAGGGAAGCTCAGCTTCCCCACATGAGTTCAGCCAGGGAGTTCTGCAAAGGCCAGGGTAGTGTCCCATCTTCCTTGAGTTTCCTAGAAAGACCGGAAAGCAAATTAACCTTTTGCTGCCATTGGTGAAGTTCTTCCCTTTCATCTTGTCACCAAGTTTAGTTTTTCAGTTGTCCTGAGTTCAACATGCATCAAAATTCAAGAACTGAAGCTCACAATGGACAATTCTACTCCTAAAGGGCAGGGATAATATCTGATAGATGGGTAAAGCTCTTCTGCAGGAAATGCAACAATTCTGGATTATTTAGTCCTGTTCCAAGCTAAGGTTTGCTTGCGCAACTTGCTGTCCAAAGCAAATATCAGAATAGACACTACAAGAAATGGATCTCCAAACCCAAATACCATACTGCACACACAGTCCTTCCCATAGAGGAAAAACAAGATGCAGTGTAGCAACTGTTAGAAATATTACAGACAGTAAAATGTACAGTGAACAGTTCCATCGAGATACTGAGAGCTGGGAACACAATGCACAGATACTCTCTTGCCTACCTCAAGCAGGAAGAGAGAGAGAGAGAGAGAGAGAAAGGAGGATGAAACAAAAGACTGATCGCATCTATTACCCATCTATTCCAAAAGACCACCCACTTTTAGCTTAGCTAGGTTAAAATAACAACTAAAATGTTATATTAAATGCTTTTTATCAAAGAAAAAGGAAGATTTTTTTTTTTTTCCACTCCTTGAGAACTGCTTTAGTTCCAGAAGGCCTTAACAGTCTTTACTTTCTCCAAAGTGCTGATGATCAGAACATTTGGTTTCTCTTCTCTGGCTACAGTCCACTTCTCCAAAGGATGCTGCAGTCTACCATGAGGCAAAAGGCTGCACAGCTGCAGTATTCCTGGCTGCAGCACTCCTTAGGGGCTAGAACTGCTTGTAATGAAAGAGGTATAAATCTCAAGAGTAGGCATAATCAGGAGTTTTACATGGGCAAAAGTCAGCAGACCTAATTTTGAAGAGACTGCTATTTATTCCTCCTATTACTCCTTTTCCCTGTCTTCCATGCTGTCTTTTCAATTCTTCAGGAATATAGAGCAAGCTACCATATGCTAGGAATGCTTTGCAATTCTGTGGCATTTGCTGGCAGAGAATTCAAGGACTTTAAAGACAAGATTGGTTGTAGGAGCTGGGCAAAGGTAAGGAAATGAAAGCATTTCCTGCATTCAGAGCAGGCAATTGGCTACCAAAGGATGGGAGAGAAATATGGGATATAGCTGCTTCTATGCTTTCGGGATCATCATCAAGCAGATAAATATCAATCTTTCATTTATCAGTACAGCTGACTTCAGAGCAGAACTGAAGTTAGCAAGTGCTTAAATCATTTATCATGTGAATGACTTCTCTGTGACCCCCTATATCACTTTGGTTATATGACACCATCCAGAGCAGGAGAAAGCTGAAGTGAACACTAAATATGTTTAGCATTACTGCCAGATACCACAATATTAAAACACTACTAGTGAAAGATATCTAAAAGCCCTTTCAGTTAGGAAAAGTTTTCCAGCTTATGCCTTTTTAGTAATGGCCATGGTGAAAAACTATCAGTAAGTGCCAGTGGAAAGAAATGGGCAAACACTTCAGCTGCAATTCAAGCGTTATTATGAAAGAAGCAGCCTGTGCAGCTAAAGGTCTTCTTGACTTCAGTATTTCAAAAGAGCAGGGATGTCTCCTCTGTTAACAGTCTGAGAAGCATGTGCCTCACTTCAAAAGAAGATGCCATTTTGCCTTCAATATTTCTTCAATCTTTGCCTTTAATAGAAGTAGCAACTTTACCATGTCTTCTTTGGAAAGTGTTAGAAGAACGAATTATGTGGTAGAGTGAGGGATGATGCTTTATATTTCATACACACAGGCAGAAAATTAATGTCCTTTGTTTATGATATGATCCCTAAACTTGAAGGATGTTTACACTTCTGAGAGAATACAACTTGGTTAAAGAAAAATATCCTTAGCTTAAATGTACATTGCAAGGTTAGTATTTCCCTAATGATGTTTCATATAGTAGCCCCACCCATTTCATTCTGTAAAAAGTGCAAAACTTATATTGCTAACAGTTGACTCACAGATAGGTGGATTCTGTATTTGTAAAATACTACATGCTGTGCAAAAAGCAGTCTTATTCTTGCATTTTTGTATCCTGCTTTTGTTCCTTTATTGTCATTGCTAGTAATGTTCTTTTCATTTTTCGTACACTCCCTCTGCTAATACTTCGTAAGCATCTAGTGTTTCTTCAAAACAAATTTATACTTAATAACACTATCTTGCTTTTGACCTTCAGGTACAAGGCACTCTGTCTTTAAAATGAGAATAACATTGCTGTTTGTATTGCTGCCCTGCTCCTCTCATTTTTATTTGCCCATCACTGTAGCGTGTACTCTAGTACACACATCCTTAAAATGGTCATCATTATTTTTAATTTTCTTCTCTGCTGTCATTTCTTATGTAATTGCCTTACTGAGAAACTCTCACTCGATTTCTCCCTTTGAAGCATAGTTTCTGTTTGATGTGGATGACACTGAAATTAGCCCTAGTCCCAGGAATCATGACAATAGGAGACAGACAGAGCAAGCAAGACTGGGAGTGGATTTAAACCACAGGCAAAGACTCCAAAGCATGGCTATAGCACACCAAACCAAAGTCTTTCATTTAGACTATTCAAGACTTGTAGCATGAGCTTTATAAAAGGGGTAAAGAGAGCAAGGTTTAGAATAAGCTACTTATTACAGCCCTGAAGCTTCTAGCAAGCTGCAGTTTATGGAATTTCAGTGGTAAATGCTATCACTAAGCACATTTTATAGCCACTTTATGGACTTTTTTTTCCACCATTAATTCCTCTGATTACCTTTCTGATCATTCAGCATCCACAGTGTCTCAGAGTTATATGTCCCCAACTCATCCACCTTGAGGGTTCCACTTCACCCAGGTGGAACCAAGAAGTTAAGAAAAGATGCTTTCATTACTGTACATACTTACATGGGAACTGTATTAGTAAGAGGAACTTAGAATGACCCCAGAGCTTCCTCCTGCAGCAGGGGTGTGGCTTGGAGCTGCTGTTCCTGGGTGGGATAGCTCCTGCAAATGGGTTTGAGCTGCAGGGGAGGAGAGAAGGGCTGCAGAGTGTCAGGGAGATCCAGTGACATCTGCAGAGGTTCCACAGCATGTTGCTAAACAGACACAAGACACATGCAGACAGGAGAGGTGGGAATGAGTGGAAGGCTGCAAAGGGAAGTATCACTAAGGGGAAGGCACCTCCCTGAGGTGTCCCTGCTCTGCAGACAGCAGAGAAAAAGTAGCCCACAGCAGGGGCATCAATGGAGTTGAATATAGGCAGACCTGGGGCAGTTGCAAGTCAGTCCGCGCACAGCAATCATGCACTGATAGAGTTTTGAGTTCTGAGAGAAGCTTGGAGGCTGAACTACCACCACGAACTGTCAGAGGCAGGCTTTAGCCTTTTCAAGAGCTTGCTCAACAGTGTCATTTGGGAGGCAGTCCTGAAAGGCAGAGAGGTTCAGCAAGGCTGGATGTTTTTCAAGAAGGAGATCTTAAAAGCTGGAGCAGTCTGTCCCTGTGTGCCATAAAACAAGCCATTAAACAAGCCATTGTTGGAGGAGAGGTGGGTGAATTGGAAGAAAGGCTACATTTCTGGTCACAGTTCAGGGAAAAAAGAGTGTCTGTGGCCTTTTGGAGACCAGGCCACTCAGGAAAGCAACAGAGATGTTGTGAGCCTGTACAGGGAGACAATGGGAAAAATTTTGACACAGAAAGTGTTATCAAGCATTGGAACAGGCTGCCCAGGGCAAGGGTAGAGGCACCATCCCTGGAGGGATTTTAGAGATGGACAGACACAGAGCTTAGAGATAGGGTTTAGGGATTGTTCTTGTCAGAGTTGGATTGATGTTTGGACTCAATAATTGAAAGGTCCTTTGCAACTTGGGCCATTCTATGATTTCTTTCTAAGTTATACTAAGATTTTGTTTTAAAAATGCTAAATAAAAATGAGTAAACACTTCAGAAAAATGTCTAGTTGAATTCCAGAGACAGAGTAGATGTACCGTTGGGGTTTTTCACCTTTACCTTCACAGAACAGCAAAAATTCAGGGTAAAGTGTGTTTCACTTAATAGAAGAAACAGTACTTGGCAAACCACTTGAGAAAATATCCAAGGTCATTTACAGGCAGGATTGGTCTGTGACTGACAGTTTTTAAATCAGATTTTCAATTAGGTAGAAGTTTTAACTATTGACATGGGAACAGTATGGATAAGTGGTAAAGCATCAGCAGAGCATCTCTCAATGCTGATACTTTTGAGCAGAAGCATCAGTCAGCAGCATCCAGCATAATTCAGTTTATCCACAGGGATAACCAGGACATAGACCCCTGAGATCTATTGAATTAAAACATTAGGAGGGGCTGTCTTGAAAGCTTGTTATGAAATTGGGTACATTCATCAAGTAAAAGACATAACTACTTCTACACAGAATTGATTTCATATGTTTAGGTACATTCCAAGTTTATTTGGAACTTGTCAGTGGTGACACCATCATAAATTGAAAGAAATACATATCACCACATTTGCAATAATGATGAAATTCCTCAAAGCAGGGAGAACAATGGATTTAAATAAAGAGGGTACATTTGGACTGTCAGAAAATATAGTATGTTAATGGCTACACTTCCCCCTGGGAGAAGCATATCCAAGATATGGAGACATTTCAGAAATCATTTCTGTGTCCATATTTTCAAGCTCCTAATGTTGCTGATAGACTGGCCAGCATGACTGGGAATACTCAGCCAGTATTATGATCACCCTGTTACAGAAAGCAAACAAACACTGCTTCAGGAATTTTACAGTTCTTAATGGTCAGAGTGAAATGTTTCATAGTAACCACCTTTGATGAGGAAGTGACAAAGGCAAATAGAGAAAGGATGTTAGTATTAAACTCAGTAAGGGGGAGGGATGTGGATCCGGTGTTACAGTCACATCTATTCACACTGTGGTTCAGGTGTGCCTGTAATATGCTCTATTTATGGTACAAATCTTTGTACATCCAGTCATGGACTGTTAAAACTGATTACGACACTACCTGTAGAATCACAGAGGTGGGAAGGCACCTCCAACCAGAGGTCATCTGGTCCAACCCTCCTGCTCAGGCAGGGACATCTAAGCTGCTGAGGACTTTGTCCAGATATGCCCCAGGTCAGAGACTCCACCAGCTCTCTCTATGCAGCCTATGCTCAGTCACTCCCACAGTAAAAAATAATTTCCTGATGTTCAGACAGTATCTTCTTTTCAGAGGCCCATTTTCTCTTGCCCCATCAGAGCACCACTGAAAAAGATCCTAGCATCAACTTCTTTTCACCTCATAGGACAAATGTTCCACTCCTTTCAGTACCTTCATGGCTCTTCATTGAATTCCCTCCGCTATGTCCATGTCTCACCTGTACTGAGGGGCCCAGGACTGAACACAGAACTCCAGGTGTGGCCTCCACACTGCTGAGTAGAGAGGAAGAATCACCTCCCTCCACCTACTTTCAATACTTCACCTAATACATGCCAGGATACTGTCAGCCTTCCTTACTGCAAGGATGCAATCCTGGCTCATGGTCAACTTGGTGTCCATAAGGAATGCCAGGACCTTTTCTGCAAAACTGCTTTCCAGAAATGATTATCAAAGTGGCATCTGAAGACAAGAATATTTCTGGAGGGCAAGAAATTAGTACAGATCAAAAATTACCTATCTCAATAATAAGACTATCTTAAACCACTCCTGAGTGGTCATGCTGAACAGTTTGTGAAGGAATTTCTTCAAGTCTTATTGGTATTTGATGTGTCCACCATTTGGTGGTGATTGTTCCACAACAGACTGTTAGAAGGACAAAAATTGAGCAGTGTTTGGTGCTGTCCCTCTGGCATAACCAGAAACCAAACCAACTGGTCCTTAGGGCTAATCTGGTACAGCATTTATAAGTGTGGAATAGCTCCAAGGCTAAAATCCTTCTTGATATTTCTTGTGTTGCCCAAAAGTGAAACACATACAACTTCTCAAAGCCACTTACAAGTGAAAGCTCTGTTCTGACTAACTACTCATCATCTGATGTACACATGGTGCTCTGTTCCCTCTGGTTGACTGAGATTTAGCCTGACATCTGAAAATGGTGATAGGCTCCACACAGCACAACATAATCTCTGTGAAGTGATTCATGTAAGTCATTACAGGGGAGATAAAAAAAGGACCTCACTACTCATCTCCTGTGCACCAAATTTCACATTGAATGGTTCTTTGATTGTTATCTGCATTCATTTTACAAACTGCTGTCAGGATACAAATTCAAAACTCAAAATCTTTTTTATTTTCTTGGTTGAAACACTTCCAGCATTTCTTACAGCGCTTCTGCTTCAGATGGTCCTTTATGGCTTTGTTCAAATTTTGCCTTCCCCTGCTGACCCATCAAAGTGGTTTCCTCACTAAAATTGTCATCCTGCACAAATGGTGGAGTCACGGTTCGTAAGTCACACAGACTTGGAAGCAGCTGTTCGTTCATGGTTTCAGAAAGAGTTGGAGATGTGTGTACAGGATTACACAAAGAAATCTTTGGGCACTTCCCAGCAGCACAGGTGCAATGGAAATCCATGAACCTGGTAAATGATCACTAGCTCACTGAACCAGAGCTGTGCAAAACCACCCTTTTTATATAAGTATACAAGAAAAATGGGACAGTTGGCTTGGCAAGGTGTTGATGCAAAAATTAGCTATGAAAGTAATATGCATGGCTGAGGTTACACAATTGGCAAACATGGGCTGGGCCAAAAAGAGCATTTGTTTCAAAGTCCTTCAGAGCTAAAACCAAGGGCAGAGTTAAAAAATAAATGCTGTTACCTGAAATGAACAGCTGATCCATCAGCCTCTCTGCCCGAATTTTCATGCATGTTATATGCCATATTCAGAGGAATATGTATGTTTGGATACAGACCCACTGTAAGACTTCTTAAGTCCATAAAACAAATCGACAGCAGCAGCAGTACTTGATCCATAGATCTTCTGGTTATGCCCATTGGAGTAGGTTACACTGTGCCAACATTTCTTCTTTGAGTCACCATGACACCAAGGAGAGCTATCTGATCACATCCATGCTCTTAGACTTTATGATCACCTTCTCCAGGGTGGCTGTATCCAAAATGCCCACTGGAAAATAGCTTCTGTTCTGTGCTAACTTCCCAAATATAACCAAAAATCTTTTGCAAGCTGCTAGTTGCAAAAGATGTGTCAGAAATTGTGCAAACAGTTTGACAATATAGGTGGTTGAGTTTCAGTACTTAGGAAATCACCAAGCAGTATTTGGTTTATTATTACAGAGGGCCTTAATTATGCAAAACAATTTCTGTTTGCCTGCATAAAATGCTCTACCCTGAAAGGCAGATGTGGCCATGTCCCACAAGTCCTAAATAACCAACTAGAGGCAATTGAGTGCCCTCTTTTTACTGCTTTTGTACTTCTTTATCTCTTTGTAAACTTTCTGTCTAGACTACAGACAACATCATTCTAATGGAAGCAAGTTCCTAAATTACAGTATTCACTGTGTAAAGAAAAACACACCTCTATCTAAAAACTTGTTCTAAACTGATTACCTACAAGTTTCAAGGAATACTCTGTTGTTCACACATTTTTCAACTGCTTTCATGATTTCAAAAATTTTGGTTCCTCATTGCTCTTCTCTTCTTTTCCAAAACCCCTTGACATGAGAAGACCCAAAGCCCTCAGAGCATGGGTGTATCAAAGTTTTATTTTGCACCCTTTGTCTGTTCCTCAGTACCCTTTTTGATGGTGTCTCTTTTCTTCCCCATGTGTTGTCTGTCTGCATATTTAACTAGCAATTTCAGAGACCTGCCATCAGTGATGCTGTGGTACCTCTTCTGAACTTCCACATTTATCCTTATTTTTAATATTCTTATTAACATTCAGATTTTTTCCATCCTTATAGATCTCCTCGCTGATGTTTGCCAATGATAGTGAGGATAAGCTTTATTATCCACAAGTCTGGACCTTTAACAAGTTACTTCCAGATAACAGAGGAATGTTACATACAACAGGGTGTCCACACTGATAGCCTACAGGAAACTAATTTCCTCAATAGACAAGCTCTAAGTAATAAATCAGAAAAAAAGAGAAGAGAACAAATATCACTAATCCTATAAAAGTGAAAGAATACCTCACATACCCACTAAATACCTTCATAATCAGAGGATATTGTGACCACAAACCACAACTTCATTAATTTCTCTGGCCACATACGCCACATAGTTACCATTTATTTTACTTGTTTAGTGTTGCAGAATGAGCAAGATGACATGTACACAGTACAAGCAGCATCAGTGACTAAATACTCAGCAAGCTTGCATGCCCATTCTGCTGTCTGGACAGACAAGTGTGAGGACAAGTACAGCTGATGGTGCCATTAAACAAGAGAAGTAGTTCAACAGAGAAGTTACCTATCCAGTTGTAGTATTTCACTGGCACTTGTGAATGGGTCAATATTTGTCTTCTTGGCCAAAGAAGAAAGGAATTGCAAGCATAGCACAGATTGAACAGAGACTCATGCATAAAACAAAAAAAAGAAAACATGACATAAATTCATTCACTTTGTAGGTTCTTTATAAACCATCCTAAAGGACCTAATTACTCATATACTACATCCTCAGGAAATGAAATATCTCCAAATCAAGAATTCATTGCAAAAATTTCTTCCTCACCTATGAGATGACACCCATCACAGGTACTGCATCAAAGCACTTTGCAGAGGGTGATCCTGGGACAAGCTTCACTGACAGTAGTAGAGACAACTCAGACATTCACAAGCAGAACAGAGCCTCTGGACAGAAATGTGGGTTCAGCTGCTCACACCTCTTAAACAGGCAAACAACAGGATGGCAATATCTGCTTCCCTATGCTGGAACAGCTCTCTGGTCTGGTATTCATGGATAAAATTTCACATGCTTCATCTCCAGTCTAACTTGAAATCTTTCAAGGATAACGACAAGTTCCCCAAGAGTGCAAGTTTTTTATTCCTGAAGGCGATGTTTTGCCATATGAAAATAGAAAAGAACATACAAATTTGTTTTATCCAGGTTTTCTTATTTTCTCCCACAGTTGTAAGAGTGCTGTTATTTTAGCAATTGTGCTGGTACAGCACAGCATTGCTGCTGAGAGAGCTCCCAAAAGCAGCTTTTGCCATTACAAAGGCAAAATGGGTGCACTTTATGCACTCATTTTTATTGGCATTAATTACCTCTGAAGGATTGTTCATCACTACTGCTTAATAATTTATCCATCAACTGATTTATACATCAGCAGAACTGACACCCAGCATCAGGCAGATTATTGCCATAAAAATATTAAAAACCTCACCACTTCTTTACTGAGATCCCACGTGGAAGAACTGCATTTTGCTAAGTTGCAGAGTGATCCAAAAATAACATTTGTTAATATGCAATAACCCTTTTGGCAATATCTCCACCCACATTTAATTTTTTCTACTATACTAAGCAGGAGAAAATATTTTAGTTTTCCATTTAAAGATTTAAAATAGTCACTTTAATAATTATCCTTGTCTAAGTAATGCTGTCATTTGCAATACTTGTAAATGGTTTGTTCTTTTCCCTACTCTCTCCATGCAGAAAGTAGAAAACAAAAGCTCTTGGAATCATTGGCAGATTTTAAGACCTGCTCCACTTTCTCTTACATTCACATTTCTCTTCCTTTTCTCTTCCTTTCCTACCAGCCCAAAGCTGAAAGTCTGTATCCCAAAAGTAAATTTTTTGCCTCTTATTAAAAAGCAAGATCTGTGATTAAAACAAGCTGAGGAATTTCTCGCTATGAAATGAAGAGTTACAGAATTCAGTAAGGAGGTAGAGGGAGAAAAAATTACAAGATTGAATCAAAATAGAAAATATACCCAAGGAAGCGAGGAGACAGCAGATGCCTGTAGAACTAAACTTAATGCAATTGCCATGAGCTGTGCAAAGGAAGGGGATATGGGGAGAGAAGCAAAGAATCATAGAATCATAGAATAGTTTGGGTTGGAAGGGACCTTAAAGATCATCGAGTTCCAACCCCCTGTCATAGGCAGGGACACAGGCTTCTGGCTGGCCTGGAATATTTAAAGAATAGATTTGTATGCCCTGGGGATTATTTTGTTTCTGTGTGCAGCACAAATGGGAGCTGGTCTTTTCTCAAGGTTTCCCAGTGCTATTGCAGAACAATCCCACCAACCTGATGCTATTTAGAGGTCAGAAAGTGGAATTTTCAAAGAAGCTTGGTGCACACTCCTTCTGATCTTTCCCCCTTGAAATCCTCAGTCTCAGAAAAATATCCCATCTTTGAGTTTTCAGTGTGACTGGAAAATGATCATTAATCAGACACTGGATTCTCCTTTCAGACATGATGCAATAGAATTATGATGATCTGCTGCCATTTTTGTCATATTTGAAAAGGTAAAAGAGGATGTTTTTATAATTTCTTCTGCAGAGACTGTGATAAGGTTCCTTCTGCCTCTCACACAGCTCTCTTAATTCCTGTTTTCCGATTATATCTGATTGCATCCTGTTAATCCAGTGCTGACCAGCAAGAAGCTGCACTTAACATGCAGTTCTTACAGATGTAAATTAAGGTGAAAGGTGCAAGTTGGTGGTTGGTCTTTGAGTCCTAGAGGTGGGAGGTACATGGCAAAAAAAAGCATTCCCAAGACCAAAGAGGAGGAACTGCAGATTCTGGGTAAGTCCACAGCTACAGAGCATATTTTAAAGCTCAGGTAAAGTCTGGCACAGGAAAAAAACAGGTTCATTCTATGATCTGCATAGTTCTTATGAATTTTTCAGGAGGAAATATTGATCCTTGGGAAAGCCCTAGGGAAAGGTTTTGTACAAACTTTTTATAAACTGTACACTATATACCCATTTAGAAAAACAGGAACAAAGACAAGCCTGTGTTTTAATCAAAACAGAGAGGGAAGAAATCTCTTTCTTAGTGCTACAGAGAATATAATAGGTCTCTTGTCATCCTCTGCTGCCAAAGTATTTGCCCTACAGAATCATTCCAGAATGTCATCCTTTATTAAGAAATAGTATTTACAGAAGAACAGCAAACATCATTTTTCCTCTGGCTCATCTCCACCTGAGTTTTTTACCTAAATTTTTTCCCCTCAGTGCAGCAGGATTTATATAATGAGAGTGCCACAGCTGTCTTCTATTCATATAATTTGAGTATTTCTGCTCAAAAAACTGTCAGTCTGACAGCAGTGGCCAAAGCATCTGAGACACCAAGTACAAAATCCTACAAGGCACCATAGTTAACCTCCAAGCCAGGATACAGATGATCCATCACAACTGGCTAAGGATAACAGGTTACCACTCATCATCTGAGAACCTGGAAAAGCCAAGGTAGATTCCCTAACTTAAAGAGTCTGCAGGGTGAAATGGATTTCCTCAAACTGTTTCATATTCAACTCACTCCTCAGCTTCATTTCCATCACTTTCTTGAGGTATGTGGCAAGTGTCTCATAACACCATATTTATTTATTGTGTGGTTGATGCTCACTAGAGTGAGATGTGTGTTCAGCTGTTTGGCACAGTGTAAGGCCTGTAGGTAAATTTATATTCTAAATTCTAAAAATCTGTCCTTTCAGTGCTATCTGAGACAATCCTGAGATTGATTTTCCACGAGCAGCCCCAGCATCCTCATCCACTGTATCGGCTGGTTTAAATTGTGAGACTCAAATTTTTGTATCAGCAATATTCTAGGTTATATGTGCAGAATACCAGTGACAATATAAGAAAACGAAAAGTTGATGTTCCAAATATCTCTTCCCTGAAGATGTAATTACTTCTACACAGAGAAAATCATTAGGCACTGAATTTGTATATAGATTTTCTGCTGGTCTTTATATAAGAGCTTGTCCCATGCTATATGCCCTTCAGTCCTTCCCTGTCTGTGGCCTTTGTGTTCCTAATAACACCACAGATGAATACAGTGAAAAAGTCAGCCTTCATATGCCACTAAAACTCTTTCAGAATGTTTCTAAGACATAACTTACCTGAAGGATCTAAAAATATTGTAAAGAGACACAGATTTTTTTGTTTCATCGCTTTTCTGACTGCAGTTGCTTGGCTCAGACTGTGCCTTATTAAGTGTTTAACAGGAGTTATTGATCCTGGCCATGTTGATTTTTTTTAAAAAGCCATTTTTAAAAAATACAAAGATAGATCAATGGATTGTTAGTTCTTCATCCACCAAAGTGAGTTGCTCATTTTCCAGCATGTGTTCTACATGCCTATGCTCAGGGACAGGTCCCCTGTGGTTCCCACCCTTTCAGCAGCAATGATTGGACTTGAGCCCTCCAATTAAGTGTTATGGCATTCAAATTACTGATGGAATCTGAGACTTGGAGGTTACTTCTCTATTAACCCATTTTCCAGCCCTGAGGCCAAGTGGCAAAATCTGCCCACATTCATATTGCTGCACTCCTTTAGCCTCCATAACAGGGTAACACATCCAAAGTGCCTCTGAGGAGTTCATATACTCAAAGGAAAGCCATGAATTGACAGAGAATTTAAATTAACTGTGAAAAACTGTTCTACTACAAGAGCTATTAAATACTGCAAGAGAAGCCCAGAGAGAGCTCTGAGACTCCCACCCTTGGAGATGTTCTGATCTCTTGACTGGGCAGAGCCCCAGAGCACCAAGCTTTAACTGGACCTATTCCAAGCATGGGGTTGAATCAGGTGATTTCCACAATTGCCTTCTAACTTAATTTATTCTACAAATGGTCCTTGGCCTTTGATGAGTTCCACACGGTGCCTGGGAAATGTCTGAGAGACAGTCCAGGCAGACTTAAAATTTAACAGCAGAGATAATTAAGTCCCAGGGCTTGGGTATAATTTCTGTAACTGGTTAATTTACCAGAGGAGATGTAGACAGAGGTGTTACTATTTCCAAAGTCACACAAAAAGTATGTGACAATGTAGAAACTTCAGTGCCCATTCCTTTATCTCAGCTTTCCTCCAAAACACTTTGTTAAGCTTGAGCATCCAGCTTAGACTAAGGTGAAATCTCAAAATGAGTCTTATTTATTGTGCTGTCTTATTTTCAAATTTAATTGTTCCTTTCTGATACTGACCTCAAGCCAACAACAGATCATCCTGCTGTAAGTGAGATTAAAGATTTTAAAGGCAACACACATCAGGAGGTGTTGCTGACAAGTGGCACTCATGTGCTTTTCAGAATCTAGAATTTAGTGAATAGGTTGCAGTCACAAAAGACTGATAACATCGGAGAACTTTAAATAAAGGCTGCAGAACTAAATTCAGCAGTTTACCTTGTGGTTTTAAATACAACCTTCAAAAAAACCTGCACACAGATTTGTTTCTTTGTATTATCAGGTGTATCTCTACAGCTTTTCACACACAGATAAGCATTTTCTTTTCCTCCCCTCCAGTGTGGCCAGATGTTGGTAAACTCCAGTGTGAAATTGCCAGGATTAAATAAATCAGAAGGACAAACTATACCAAAAGAACGAAGTTCTGCCTAGTGCTGATAGCTACTGGACCAGCCTGTGGTAGCATCAAGAAAACCCTGTGGACAAACCATGCTTCCCTTTTATGATTGCTTTGGAAATCATAGTGGGGAGCAAAATTTTAATCTTAAATTGTGACTCTTCAATGATTACTGCTTTGATACCTATGGATGAGAAGTATTTTGCCATAATTCCACATTGCAAGGTGAAGTGACCTACCTAAAGCCTCCTGATTTGCCAGTGGCAGACCCTAGAAAGCTTTCTCTGCTAAGTGCCAGCACACAAACTTAACTTCCATTTTTTCATGTTTGAACTAACTAATTCCCCATTTTGCCAATAATCTCAATTTCTCCCTCAGAGGGAGTAATATTATTTAATCTGGAATTTAGGCTTTGTCCCTTAACATCACTGACAGATGGCTGTATTCCTGATCTTTCTATAAGCAGAATGTAATGTTGCTATTCCCCCAGCACACTGGAGCAAAGAATATTTATTACCCACCTTGCATTTGTTTCCTTTGCAGCTGATGCACTTTGCACCTTTCAAGAAGAGTCCCTGGATGCCATTGATGAAGGAGCAGCTGCCTCTGGATGCTGGCTTAGAGGTGTGCAGGAGATCAGCAGGATGTGAAACAGCAAGGACAACTAGCTGAATAATTGTTCTCTACTAAAAATAAACAGTGAATAACCATTTACATTTAAATAAGCATATTCAGCATGTTCACATATTATATTCTAATTACTTAATAGCTTGAACTTTGTTAAATGGTGCATTTTATAGCACACATTCCATCTTTCTTACATCGCACCGATGATGCTGACAGCAGCAAGTAATTGATCTGGGCTGTGCTTCAGGTACTCAAGTAAATCTTGATCTCTCTCTCTTCCTCACACACTCATTCAATTAATTTCTCCCTAACTTTAATTGACATTCCTCTTTTTTTTCAAGGCTTCCCAAACTTTATATCCCCAAAGTTGCTTCATCATTCCTCTTGGTTCCTCAGCCCCTTCACTTTTGCATACTTTGGCCTTCCTTTTCTGGCTGCAGATATATCCTCCCTAAATATTCCTTTCTCCCATGTCCCAAATATTCTTTCTCTTTTCAGCCAGCTCAGTTCTCTTTCATTTTAAAGGGGGCTCAGAGTTAGGTGCTCAGGTAGTGATATAAATCTTTGGTTGCTATTGCTGCTGGGGTAAGGGAGCCCTGCATAACTCCCACATTGGAATATTGATGCCACTAAGTCAGATAAGCACTACTAATAAGCTTCCATCTGTACAAGAAAAGTAGAGGAAAAAAAATGTTGGGAAAACTCTCATAAAAAAATGTGTTGCATTAACAAAAATTAAATTTACTCCTTCTCCCTAACTTCTAAATGAAATCCAGACCATTAATGTTTCTTGCTTCTCACCTAGCAGAGCCTGTATGTCTTGTACAGCTCAAAAATAATAAAAGTTACTTGATACTGAAAATTTCCACTTTTTAAATACTATTGGCTAACAGTGAGGAATGAAAAAATTACCGTGAATTTATGCCTCAGGCTGGGGAGGGCAAACTTACCTGAGGGATTCCTTTAGTCCATTTGTTCCCCAGAGCTGTGTGTCAGAGACAGTTGCACAAAATGAGATACTATCCTTGAGTTTTGGCATGCACAAACAGCTAAAGCTCAAGGCATATTTTCTCCTGATAAGAGAGCTTACTCTGACATTCCTTATGACTGCAATAAGTATTTTACTGCTAAGAACATCTACTCTTAACTTCTGTCATGTCTTTAAAAATGCAGTGATTCATTGTTTCAAGCTACATTTCCAAAAGCTGCGCCTTTCAGGATCTTACGAAAAGCATTTTTATCAATGGATGGAAAATAATCCCAGAACTAGGCTGCCTGATGATGGAAAAGCTTCCAAATTATTCTCCCATCCAAAAAGAGGAAGTTGAAAATTAAAGCAGAATAATTTTAAATTAGTTCTGATCCATAAGAAGTTTCTCTTCTTATCCTGCTCTTAATGGGGCTGCTGGCAGAACTGCAGAGGGAAGGAGCCCTCCAAATCAATGTGAACTGGGCTGAGTATGCAAGTGTGTGCTATAAAGTCACTGCTGGTGAAGACAGCTTTGTTGGAGTGTTTCTCCCAGACCTTGTGTTTATGTAATTGCCTATTGTCATTCCACAAGATTCCATCTTGCTAATTCTGTAAAACGATTGGGAACCTCTCAAAAAATGTAGTTGGTGCAATGCAATGTACAGCTTCAGTGTCAGCCAACAAACAGCTATAATGTCAATACAACAAGGCCAGCTATGAATAGTGAGTGTAATTTTGAGCTGGGGTTTGGTTCCTTTTGTAGAGAATTCCTCAGCTATAGTAATCCATTTCTGGATATCTTTGATATGACTCAAATAAGCTAAATTCTCTCCAAACACTGAGCAGTCCTTTTATTAGGTGTACAGAACAAAGAACAATCTAAATATTTATCAGAAGTCATAGGAGAAGCAACAAAGGAGGAGCAGCCACCCTCTATTGACATGGAAGCCCCTGCCCATCCCTCTCTGCTCTTTTCTCTCAGCCTTTCCTCTCCTGCCAGCTCTCCTACCATCCTGGTCTGGTGTGGCCCTATTTAATGCCCATCCTGGGCCACTCACATCTCCAACTCGCCTGGGATAGGGCCATCCCCAATGTTCTGTCTGCTGTGACACAACCATGACATCTCTAGTGGTGTGCCTGTAGTTCATGCCACATCACTCTGACACAGTTGCTATCTTCCATCATTCAAGCAAGAACAATTAAATCATAAAAATAAATAAATTAATTAAAAACTTATTTGCAAGTCATTCTGAAAATTCAATTACTCATTTCAGATGCTCTCCTCAAAAGTTATGCTCCAAGTATCTCTTCACTGCAATAGAAGGGCATTCCAGGAACAAAACCAGAGCTCATAGCATTTTCTTTTTAATATGGGAAATGTTCAGCTATCTAGCCTGAAGCTCATAATACTTTCTAAGAGAGAAAAAATATTTTTAATAGACATTTCTAAATTTCCCAAGGTCTCCATTCCATTTCCTGTGCCGTGTCAGTCACAAAACTAAGCATGGAATGCAAAAATGTATATAAAATTGCATAATAATAATAATAATGAATATTTTGACTGTTGAGTAGCTAGAATGAATGAAGGAATTTAGAGTTTATATCAATGCAGAAAAATAAAAGGAGAAATAGTTGGGAAAACACAAAATATGCAGAAATTAAAATGATGCAGTAAATCTAATGCCAATTTCTATCTTCTTATTCCCCTTTGTATGCTTTGCCATGTATATCCTCCAATGGTTCCTACTTTTCCCCTTCTAGATAGAACTATGCTGCCTGTACTGCTGTCACTGTCATCAGACCCATGTAGGTACAGATCAAGTTAGCTATTTGCTGGAAGCATCACACTTATAATGTATACAGATGGTGTGCAGGTGAACATACACTTAACAAAACAGCATTGATTTTGTCCAGACAAGTATGAATTTAACGTTGTAGTGATGAAAATCTTCTACAGTTTCCAGAAACATCAGTCAGGTTGGGAAAATTTTAATTCCATCTGTTACTGGAATTCTGGGAAAAGCAGAAATCACTTACCTAGTAGCCAAAACTGACTCTCTCACAGGCTTTGGACAACAAGAAGCTGCATAACTGAAGCAAAAAAGCAAAATTTCATTGAATCTGCAGTGATGCCAGCTTCTGTCTCCAGCTCTCTTCCCTGTCTCTTCCAATCTGTCCAGTAAATGAAGGAACCTCATTAACAATTAATCAGCTTCTCTTGGACTCTGATGCCTGTGTGTGTTTTTGAAGTCTTCTAATTATGGATGGTTTCATTTAAGAGCGTATTAAATGCTCTACAGATTTGAAAGGAATTCATCACAGTATAATTAGACTGATAGCTCTTTGGTCATCATATGGCCTACCATTTCCCTCCTGATGGTGCTTTAGATAACAATACTGAAAAATCTAATAGCTGTCTCTAATGACTGACCCAAGACTTTTAGGCATTGCTTAGAATAAATTGCCTGCAAGTCACAGTTTTTTCACTCATCTCTAACAATTTCTGGCCTCTCCATCACCACAGTCAGCTGTTATTCAAAATTATTTTTAATTCCTAAGCAATAAGAATCATAGAATTCTATAGATTGGAAAAGCCTTTAAAATCATCCAGTCCAAGTGGAAACCTGACACTGCCAAGTCTTTCTCTAAACTGTGTTCCTCAGCACCCTGTCTAGGAGTCTTTTAGATACCTGCAGGGATGGGGATTCAACCATTTCCCTGAGCAACCTGTTCCAATGCTCAATAACCCTTTTGGTGAAGAATTTTTTTCCAATAACTAATCTAAACCTCCCCTGGTACAACCTGAGGCTGTTTCATCTTGTCCTATCACCTGCTCCTTTGGAGAAGATCCTGGCTCCCTCCTCCCTTCAATCTTCCTTATAGAGGACAATAAGGTCTCCTCTCTGCTTCCTTCTCTCCAAGCTGAACATCCCCATCTCTCTCACCTATTCCTCATAAAATTTGTGCTCCAGACCCCTCACCAGCTTCATTGCCTTCCTCTCAGACTACTCCAGCACCTCAGTGTCTTTCTCACAGTGATGGGCTCAAAACTGGACACATACAGGTTTCTCCGGTGGGAGAGTGGAATGGGACAGTATCTGGATTTGGAAGCCCTGCTCAGGAAGGAGGCACAAAGACAACAGCTGATTGACAAAGTGTAGTTCAATGTCCATCTGCTACCATCCCATCATCAGGCTGCTATTTAGATTCTGGCTCATTACTAGGTGCAGCAAAAATAACATTAATAGTGCTATGAAGCTCTAGCCAAAAAAAAAAATCTTTACAGATATCATTTATTGCATTTGCAGAGCTGGGAGAGCCTTACAATCCTTTTGGAAAGCTTTTTGGAAAGCAATTTCAGTGGTCGATCCACAAAAGTCAGATGAGAAAGAAAGGGAAATCTTGTTCAGTCAAAAGAAAATTATCCTTTTCAGTCTCACTAATAAACAACAAAACTCCACAGACTAATGTTTTTCCCAATACCAAAGCGTGTTTCATTTAATTTTAAATTATTAATGTCCTTTGATTTTTTTTTCACTTTGCCAATTTTGACATGAGCTGCTGCTTCTAAAATGAAAAAAACTATTTTTTTCATTTGAGCCAAAGCAGGATTTTTAACCCAGGATTTTTCCCATTTCATAGCATCATTCAGTTGGAAGGGAGCTTCTCGTTAAAACTGCGTGATGGTTTCACAAAAACCTTCATTTCCTCTGCATTTCCCAATTTTCAAGTAAATTCAGTAAACGTACACAGAACTTGTCTGCTTGCCTTCTCCAGAAAAAAAATTCATAGAATCATAGGATAGTTTGGGTTGGGAAGGACCTTAAAGATCATCAAGTTCCAACCCCCTGCCATAGGCAGGGACACCTCCCACTACATCAGGCTGCTCAGTGCCTTGTCCAGCCTGGCCTTAAACCCCTCCAGAGAGGGGGCATCCACAACCTCTCTGGGCAACCTGTTCCAGTGGTTCACTACCCTCACAATAAAGAATTTCTTTCTTATGTCCAGCCTGAATCTACCCCCTTCCAATTTCCATCCATCATTTCTAGTCCTCCCTTTCAAGTAAGGATTGTCTGGCTCACTAACAAAATCAGCCTGTTTTCATAGCTGTCACTTCCCTTGCAGTGAGGGACTCTGAAACATCTCTAATGCCTCACCACATCTATTAAGCTTCTCCTTGCTGGCTGGCACACTGTTTGTGGGGTGGAATGCAGGCAGTTGAGAGCAGCCTCATTTGCTGCAGTTCTGACTCACTTTCTTGGCCCAGCTTCAGTCAGTTGGGGAATTCCCTGGAGGATGGATGTATCAGCATCACAGCTCCTTTGCAACGCTGGAAGGTTAAAAGGGCCCAGAGATACCTGTGGAAGAGGTCTTCCTGCAACTGTGTCTGCAGAAGCCATGAGAGTCCTGAGATGCCAGAACCAGGGGCACCAGAGAATGACTCTATTTTGGCAAGCTGCAAGCATCCTCCTGCCAGCACACTTGCATAAGAGATTGTTCATCCTGTTTCTACTGATTTGTGTCTGTAGATTTACCCAGAGAGCAAGAAAAATATCTTTTGATACCCAAATTAGGCAGTAGTAAGTATTTTACCTAGTAGAGACTGCTTCAGGCCTGATGGAAGAGCCAAAAGTCTGTATTGATTGTGTTAGGCAGTTTTGCTGACAGAAAAGGAAAAAAAAAAAGCAACACCTCTTTAATATCTTTTTTCCTAGTGAAACTTTTAGCATCTTAGAATAAAATAGCTGCAGTTCTGGTGTTAATTTTTAACACCTAAACATGCCTAAAAGCACAAGTTTTGCTTGAACTGAATTTTTTGTGTTGATTTTTCATGCTACTGACACACTGAAAAGATTTGCTCTGTTGATATCCAGACCAGACTTTTCTCTGAAACAAAGAATTCTGTAATCTTTTAGAAAAATAAGCCTACACTACACAGCTAAGTACTATCCATCTCTGATGATTTAAGGTGTGAAGACAAAGTCCTTGACAAGTAGGTACATGGAGCATTTGTTGATTCCATGGGAACAGAGGAAATCTTTTGTCAATAACTCATTGTATGGGCAGCCAAAAAGCAAAATAGCACTGATTCCTGTAACTTAAGTAAAGGGCAAATTGCTGTGCTCTCGTTTTAGCAGTTGATGAACTTTATTTTCTTATTCAAACACTGGTTGCAAGGAGAGGAGTAAAATTGCAGAGGTTGTCATGCAGTCTCTGAGGTACCCTTCAAGGCAGAATCCAATTGGAAATGTTGGTTCAGTACTTGCTGGTACAATGAAGGTATTGTAACTAAAACCTCTCAGAGATAGTGGTAAGTCTGGATCTCATGGAAGGAAGGAAGAAAATGAGGAAGATGTTGTTTGGATAACAAAAGGATGGAAAACTTACAGACCTGTAATAGAGAGGATGCAGGAGCAGAGTCAGAAGAGTTGTGGAAGTTGTCAGGAAGTTTGCAATGAGGATTTTAGATCACTTACGAATTAAATTCATGTTTTACTTAAAATCTGGCCAAAATAGCACACATTACTAGCCTTATTTTTTATGTTGAAATCAAGGCAGTAATCTGGTATTGGTACCATTTCTATCCATGTATTCAAGGGTTGGGGGGGATCTGGATTTTTTTTTCTCTTTTGTTTGGCAACATTCCACTGAACTGACAGACTTTGTTGTTTTGTTTTGTTTTTTTTTCTAGAGAGACATTTAAGTGAATTGATTTTGAGTCTTTGACATTGTAATCAGTACATGTAGGAGAAAATATTAACTCACAACTGCCAGTTTCTGCTGAAATAGCAGTTTTCTTCCTTAGTACCAGATAAGTTCAGTCACTATCTAAATGAAACATGCTGAGTAAACACACTTTTCCTAAAAGAAAAGCTCTACCAAAACAAATAAGGATTTAAAAGTTCTGTGATGCCAAGTTGATCCAGTTCTGAAGTGTCCTAGGTAAGGGATCCCTCGCACCTCCTCTGTATTTCGGGGTCTCCCTGAAGCACCTTCACAGTCCATTGTAGTAAATAAAAAGGGTCCAAGCTCATGTGAACACGAAGTGTTTAACCTTCATCCTTCTGTTTACAAACGAAACTGGGCAAGATGTGTCTGCCCATCCTTTCAAAGCAGCTCTACCCATGCTCTTCCTTGAAGAGTATCATTCCTCTGAAGTACAGTTGCCCAGCATTAACATTTACACATAGCTCTCCACAGTGACAAATGGAAATGTGAGATCAGGGTGTTTTGATGGAAAGTGGCCAGAATTAAAGCAGGCTTTTGTGTTGACAAGGCTTATGCAAAGCTCAAGTGTCATTATGTGTCACTAATTAGTCAAATAGATGTAGCTCCCACAGAAGGAAAAGCTGTTCTCTTCCTTTACTGTTCAATTATTGCCCCATGAGCATCACATTTAAACAAGAACAAAGAGTATGAAATGCAAGGTTTAATATATTTAATGTTACACTCCCTGTGACAATAGATTTGTTGGTCTCATTTCTCAAAACTCAAAGGGAACATTGGAAAGAAGACAATGAACCTGTTTCTGGACTAGGAAATTAAGCATTGCCAGGCCCAATCTATGTCCCACTAGTAGCTAGACTTGTCCCTCACCATTTTTTCCTCTTCAGCAGCTCCTTCTGAAGTACAGATCAGAGTCAGCACAGATCAAGGACCACTGCTGTGGCAGTGCTCTCTTCCATGCAAGCTGGCCTCAAAGTAGTAGGCACAGGTGTGGTGTCCACCACTAGGAGTGTTGGGGCTTTTTCCTCTACTTTTGTTTCATTTTAAGAAACTGTGCTATACATTGTTTTCAACTGTCTTCTTCATTCTAGGCTAAACAGCCAGTTAACAGCTATTTATTAGGTTCATACTCTTCGTTAGCTTATACTCATGTCTTTCTTACTTACACACCACTACTTGCTTCTCTTCACCTGGTGATCTATGTCTTCCTAGATGTTGTTTTGTCAAGCTGAGCAAACCAGCCTCAGTTAATCTCTGTCCTTGTTATAGACTCATTCTCTGGTTACCATTGAGCCTAGAACTAGAGCAATAATAGGGATCAAAACCAGCCTCATCTCATGCCACAGAAACAAGAACTGTAGGTTTCATAGAGCTTTGTGTCCAGAATGTGAATTACATTAATTAATAAATGTCATTCCCCAGTATGAGATCTGAAAAACACCTCTTGTTAACAAAGAAAATCCTGCTTTATGTAGTGACAGGACTTCATAGCTTTCTATTGCTTTACATATAATAGGAGATAGGCAGGAATTCAACATGTCCCTTGGGCTGGGCCTTCCTAGTCAAGGACAAAGTTTGCATTTTTTTAGCTGGTACTATATTTGCAACATTTTGTTGATGCTTGTTAAAAGTCGTTAGTACCAAAACCTGAACTTCCTATAAATAAACAAATTACTTATTTTCACTGCAGTTTTGTTTCATTTCATTCCATTATCATATTGTTTCTATCCTTGTAAATTACAATTTCGATTCTAACACATGAAATTTCTAAATATTTCCTCAGTTCTCCTCAGCTGAGTATTTGCAGGCTCATTGATTTCTACATGCAGTCACCCTCATGCATTTGTACCAGATAATGAACACTTGAGTGTTCTTCATTATAGAGGCAGAAGTCAAGAGTCACAAACTAAGCAGTACTTTCAGTAAGACTGCTCTGTCAAGAGCCTTGAATCTCTCCAACACTCTCTAAGAGACAAACCAGGGAACAGCATTTGAGCTTCATGTTGAAACACTGAAGAGCTCTTCTAAATTTCTGGGAGTAAGCAGTTAGAGAAAGGGTCAGAAATCTGTCATCATGCAGGTAAGAGTTAGAATTTAATTAAAAATAACTCAGAGTACATGTTACAAGTCTTCATTTGGCAATGGAAAGGGAAGTTTTGCACTTGCAAAAGCAGCTACTGCACATAAGAACACAACTGGCATCCTAATCTCACATCATAAAACTAAGCTGTGAACACACCTGGGTGCTAAAACCCAGTTGTCTATGTACTGTTAAATTGTTATTGTGGTCCCAGGCCAAATACAGTTCCCCCAGACAGCTTCTGGATATGGTTCAGAAGTTAACATAAGCCAGAAGCTATTCCTAATCAGCGCTTTGGATGCAGTCGCTCTGTTTTGAAGGTTAAGAGAGTTTAATAACATAGATGCAGGTCATTCTGTGCCAGTTGGCTTCAAGTGTCCAATTCTATGCTCTCACCATTTAATTAGCTAGTGAAGATACAGCCAAGCCCACCAAAGTGATCTCTTTTACTTTTTTGCCTTTGGTTATTAGACAAATGCTAAATACAAATACATCAGGATTCTTGGTAGATACATAAATCAGGGATTAAGGAGGAGCTGGATCAACAAGAGATATGAATAGAGCAGAAGCCCACAAGAGGCCTGCAGCAGAAGGACTTGTCTCTAGACCTCTCACAGCCCACAGTAGGTAAATACACACTTTGTGACCACATCCAGCAGAGTTTTTCTCTCACTAAACTAACCTTTCGCTGATGCCTGGCTACAAGTTTCTTGCTTATTTTACAGTGTCTTAGGCTTTATATCTGCTTTGTGTTATTTACTTATGAATTTTTAGCAGGAACACAACCTTTCTCACATCTGTTTGCTCTCAGTATTTTTACATGCATGCAGTGAAGCAAGTCAGATGAGCAGTGAGGCTCCTTTCCCAATTTTCCGCTCTTTACCTCCTTGAATACACCAGAGGAAATACCAAGCCTCTCTATATTAGTCCATCCCTAATAGTTAACCTTAATGTGTGGAAGGGGCACTCAGGGATGCTAATTGTCTTACATTTTTTTTGCTGATTAAGGTAGAGTAATTATAGGCACTTCACACCCAGCAGTAACCAGAATCTGAGAAGGAAAAAGTACAGATCAAGCTGCTGGCATCAAGAGGAATACGAACAACCTGAGGTGTTTTCTTCTACCCCCACACCTTGCTCAGCCATCAAGACACTTTCAGTACTTATTCGAGGTAAAATAATTTAAAATACTGCTCTTCTGACAACTCTTTTTCACTCCCATTTCTCCAAATTGTGCTATTTTCACCATGTAACTATTTGCAAGAGCATAACCTATTAATTCCAGATGGCCACTGGTTACCACCAAGGATTTTTTACTCATGAGGGATAAGTGCCTTTGCTCATTTGCAGACATATAAATGCATGACGTTCCACTCCATTCCCAAAGGGGGAAATCGCTGCTGCATCCTCCACCAGAACTGCCACTCTCTAACTTCCTGTTGCTGCTGATTTGGCTGGAAGAGATGCAGCTGTTGAGATCTAAAGGCTTGAGGAAATCCAGTCATTCTGTTGTTAGCTGAACTAATAAGCCAAACAAGTTCATGTGCTAATTCAGATGGCTAAGTCCTGCAGTCAGTCACCAGCTGAAGTCAGTGGGAAAGAAGCCAAAAGAGCCTCAGAAAGTTTGATTACTTCTGAATGTACAACCAGTAGTAGGTCTGCCTGCATGTCAGCAGTCACCAGGGAATAAACATTGATTAAACTTTGGTCCTACTGAGGAAATTTAGTACTGGCCAGAGCAGTTGAGGTAGGAGGAGGCTAAGTTGAAAACAAATCTCATGTGCATTTGCATTGTCTCCTCTGCTCCTTCTATGGGATGGAAAATCCTGTTCAATAGTGAAGGAAGTAATTAATAAAATGACATCAGAGAGATACTCACAGGAAGGAAAGGGTCCAGCACAGTAGCTCTTGTGATATTTGAGTGTCCAGTTTCATAATTTTTAGAATATAAACTTACAATTTTACCTTGTAAGAAATATTCATCATATCATAGTTTCAGAATGTTCCATTATACACTAATAAAAATAATTACCTGTTTTCACTGCACTGAAACTACCTTATTTGTACTTCAGACCTTCACTGAAATATTTAAGCAGGGGTCGAATTTCAGAAAACATCTAAAAAAACCTACAATTTTCCTTTGTGCCATTCATCCTGTGAAGGCATCTTATATAGAGAGAAATGATGACACCATCATCTATAAGCCAGGGGAACTGGCTCATGTTCCCTAAGGAAATAATCAGAAGCAGTTAGATTAAATACAGCAAAGAAAATGCCAAGTGATCATCAGTAAATGTTTATATCTGCAGGGGAAATGAGAGCATAACTCAGGCTCATTCACAAAGGATTTAAACTCTTCCCTTTAAACGTATATATGATGCTGTGAGGAACGCCAAATGTGGAGAAGCCCAGAAGTTCTCACAGTTACCCCATGTAAAGCCAGTTGGAACCACAAACAACTGATGAACAGAAGGCATGTAGCACATAAGGAGTCAAATGTAACTTCCCTTGTCACACCCTTCTCACAGCACACTCTGGGATGTTACACCTAGGAATGTGTTTTTCATTGCTGTTTTAAAATTATTTCGGGATAGAAAACAGAAATTCCATTATAAATGAAAATTCCAAGTGTCTCAGGCCAGGCACTGAGCAGCCTGATGTAGTGAGAGGTGTCTCTGCCTATGGCAGGGGGGTTAAAACTCGATGATCTTAAAGGTCCCTTCCAACCCAAACTATTCTATGATTCTATGATTTGCAGTGAGATAAGTTACAGGAAACTTGTCAGCTCAAGATCTGCACATCACCACTGTGCATTTTACCACTACAACATTAACCAATATGCCAAATGTAGCATAGACAAGTGGTGCCACATGAAAGCTTTGTGGCACAAGGCTGCTTCCCTCTGAAATAAACCCTGAAAACATAGCAGTCACCTCAACACTTTGTGTGACAACTGTGTACCACCAAAATCAAACAGAAGTTTCTCCCTTTCAGCTGAATTAAACTGAGACTCTTATCCCCAGCTGATATGTGTTACCTTTCTTGCCCTTGACAGTCTCTAACATTACCATCTTCTAAAGAGTCAGGATCCATTTAGCTTACTTCTTTGAAGCAGACCCTTTTACTTCTGGACTTTCCTTCCTGGCATTTGTGAGCAGCTGCTGCAGGGAGCTCCCCAATGCTCTTCTCTATGCAGAGCTTGCTGGAACAGAAGCCTTTGGCCTTGGTGCAAGCAAGGGAGATTGATCGTCTGCTCCCATGCCTGCCCAGTGCATTTTGCAAACCACCCGGCCATCTGGGCAGAGAAAGAACTTCCTTGGAAGGGAAAGCATCCTCCACTGTGAGCAAGTTCTAAAACAGGGATTGGTATTGAATGCTAAATAATAAAAATATGCATCAACACTGTCGCAGCCTCAGGAGAAGGCTCTATGCTACAGTAATGCTTTTCCCCTCCATCCTTATATGTTTCTCAGGTTGTTTCTCTAACTCTGCTCTGCACAAACACAGCAAATCCTTCTTCATGCCAGCACAGTGCCCAAAGTCACTGTTCCTAAAAAAAACCACTTATATTCTCTGTATGGTGTAATTAGAGCCCCAGTCAATCTCCACAGCAAAAGGAGAGTTAAGCAACCTGCAGATGAGGACTAATCCTTCCCATAGAATGACAGAATGTGTTGGATTAGAAGGAACCTTCAGAGGTCATCTAGTTCAACCTCCCTGCAGTGAGTAGGGACATTCAATTCTATATCAGGCTGATCAGAGCCTCATCAAGCCTGACCTGGAATGTCTTCAGGGATGGGGCTTCCACCATCTCTCTGGGCAACTGGTACCAGTGTTTCACCACTCTCAACAGCATCATGAGGAATTTTTTCTTGAGGTAACTGCAAGAATAGTCAAGACAGGTCTAAATAACAAGAAGAATTATTTAGATTTGAAGTTAACATAGTTTTTTCTGCCAAAGATGCTGTAGCTCCCTAAGACCATGGCTTGAGCTAAGTTCCCCCTGCCTGTAGGAACTCTGCATCAACATTTCTGGTGGGATAGTGATAACTCCTACTTGTCCAGTGATTCATGTCAAAATCCTTTAAGAGAACCTTAAAGATGAGACGTAAGAAGGAAAGGAACTAGTTATGAACTTTCTTGTGACTTTTTAATAAGAAAACAAGAGATTTATTTCTAGAAGCTTAATGCTGACCATGTCCTCAAAGAACAACAAAGGCTGGTACTTTTTATTAGCAGTCGATTTTTTTCTGACTGCAATAAGAGGGGCAAGAGGATGTCTGTTGCTCAAGGCTACAACTTTCATGCAACAGACAGGGCTACAGCAACCTGGTGCAAACCACACCTGAAAACTGGAGACATTTCTGCCCCATCCCAACACAGCCCACAGACTCAGAGTTCAAATTCTGAAATATCCCCCAAAAGGTGCCAACATTTCCTGGAGCAGATTTTTCAACTTTGACAGAAACTCCAGGTTTTCTAACACTTCGACACATTTCCCTGCTCCTCTTCAATGAGAGAACCTATTAAACTATTTGTCAACATGAAGACTTTCCCACGGCATGAGAACACTATTTTTATGATCTCCCAAACTGTATGTGTGCAGAGCAGGAACAAGACCAAATACTTCATTTGAGTGCAACACACTAAGCTCTCATCTAACCCTGAGCCACATACCAGCTTCTACTTTCTCCCTGTAGATGAAGCAACCCCAAGAGAAGAAAGGTGACTCCAAATATTGGTGCCTCCTGTACATCTCATACCAAAACTAGGTCCTTTGGCTACACTACAGACCATTCTTTCTCCCCCCCTCCACTTTGAGAACTACACATGTGAGATTTCCCTCTTAAACAGTGGTTAACACAGCATTGTTTTCATTAATACAAAAGGCCTCCAGAGTGACAAATTCCTCTGTTAGCCAGAACAAGGGAAGTGTAATAACGATTACAACTGGATACTGCAGGGCAAAAAAAAATATATTAAAGAAATAAATTATTGGATATACCAACTTTATTTGGGATAAGTCTTAGAAGTTGCTTTTACAAGCAATAACAACAATTATAATTAATGAATTCACTGCCAAGTATCGACCAAAAGATACTTACAAGTTCACCTTTCATTTCCCCGATGCCTGACTACTCAATTTGTTTTCTTATTAAAATCCAAGGAGTATGTGAAAAAGCCTTTGAAAATAATCATCAGGAAAGAAAAAAAGAGCAAGTTTTAATCAAATTTTATGCACCAATTCCCTGCTAATACCTATTGTTTTAATAGGATTTTGCAGTATTTTAAAATCACAACCAAGTTAAAATAAAGTTGTCATATTCTAGTGGGAGGTGTCCCTGCCTGTGCCAGGGGAGTTGGAACTACATGACCTTTAAGGTCCCTTCCAACCCAAACCATTCTATGATTCTAGGATTTGTCTATCAGATAAATTACAAGAGAAGAAGAGGAACAATGCAATAGTTAATCGTAATTGATGGCTCCATGGGATTAGACTATGTTATCCAAAGGATATGCTCAAATAACACTGAAATACAGAGAAAAAACTCCATAGTTTTATAGACCAGACTCACTCAGTCTATAGATCAGCTTAATTCAAAATTTTCCTGGTATTATTTCCCTTTTGGTGTGTCCATGATAGCATTTTATGCCTATTTATGCAAGAAAGTATGCAGATATTACTCAGAATTTGCACAAAAGGATGCTGGAATGGGTCTCTTTCCTAGTCCTTATACAAATATTCCCAGAAAGGACATTCAGGATCCTTCATCAGTGTTCACATTACACTACATGGCAGGGTGAGCCATCAGTAACAAGGAAGAAAACCTTGAGCTTGAGTTTAGCACACTATTTCTCGAGCCAAGAACATGCTGGGTAGTGAAGACCGTAGTGATAAGGTAGTAAAGAGAGACAGAAACATACCTTCAGTACAGATTGAGGACAGACAGCTTGAGAAATGGGACACAAGGAAGCCTTGGTTCCATGCAGAGCAAGTCCAGTGAATATTTGTAAATTATGGAAACGTGATGATGGATGCAATTAAAATATATCAGTAAGGCTATCTTACCTGCTGGCAGGTCAATACACCATATTATACGCGCTAAGTTTGTCCCTGCAGGTCAGGTTTATTCAGAAAAGGGAAATCTCACACCATTTAAAGTGCTTTTCCTTCCTCTGCTACAAGCAGAGGGTATGTATCATACAGGCATTTTCAATACATAAACCTTGTGCAATTCCCAGCAATGCCCTTTGCTGTGGGACCCTGAAGTTTCCAGAGCCTTCATATGAAGCTTTGTTCTTTTTCTCTTAAACTGAGTGCACAAAAAAAGGCATTCAAGAAATGTCTAGTCTTTTTGCTTTTGGTTTCCTAGCAATCTCATGGAAAAATGTAACTTATGTTCTGTGTACACATCCTTTGAACTATCTGTCCATAACAGAGTTTGCCCTCAATCATGAAACACACTGATATGAATCAGCCGCCACCCTTTCCATTCCTATATGCTCTAATGCTGTAATTACTTCATTAAATTCTAATCATTTTCCATTTTTACCTCTGTGTCAAATATGACTGAGCAAAAGGTTTCCTCTGCTAATTAAGATATTAAGATATAAATAGCAGTGCCTGACATGGAGCTTTGCTTCTATATGCAGCTGACAGATGGACTGGAGCAGGGGTTGTCTAAGCATGTGATAGCAAAAACAAGCCAAGCAAATACTCAGTTTCCTTAAAAAAAGAAATATTCTTTGCAGGGAGGTATTATTCTTTCTCCACAAAGGTATCTGAGCTTCTGGAATTAGGAAAACTGTGGCAGAGGTACATTGTGATTCTTTTCACTTATCATAAGTGAGCTCTGAGGCTGGATGTTGTACAAAAAACCCTATACTCCCCCAAAGTGTGAGCCTTTCTTCCAGAAGAGCCACTGGTGCTAGCATATACCTAACCTGAAATACAGTGTTCACTATTGTGTTTTGACCAAATTAGGGTTCAAAAGGCTCTTAACCTCATCTTTTCATCAGATTAGTCTGTTCAACTACGTCAGTTGTAGGCACGCGTACAGATTTTTCCTTCTGAGATAGATTTTAAACAGCATTTTCATATCCTAGTTGTATTCAGCGAGTCTGTAATGTCATATACTCCCTTACAAATGAAATGGAGGACAAACTTACAGTCTTCTTTGATACAACTCAGTTTTCCTTTTGCCCTGCTGAAGGACAAAGATGATTTCTTTTTGTTCCACCTTCCAACAAATACCAAATAAACACGGTAACAACTGAAAAGCCAATGACAACTCAACTCTGTCTTTTTTTCTACTATATGTATTTTCTTTGTCCTTTAACACCTTAGAACAAAGTGAATGATGATAGATGATTTTTCAGTTTGAATCATGATCACTGCTAGATGTCGAAGGACAAAGGAGATAAATCATTCTGAAAAGACATAAGGAGGTGATGGTATTTTCATCACTCAGAGCTCTTTCCATGTTGTTGGCAAATAAAAGCCTCCCTTGATGATGATAATTTCATGGTCTTTATCTCTCCTTGAAGGGAAGTGCACCTGATAGCTTTGATTTTTTGTTATCAGTAGCCTAGTGATTTTTTAGGGGAAAAAGGTCTAAAACAAGCATAGAGTTAAAAAGATAGATATGAATAAGGAACAAAGAGTGCAGGTGCAGAGAAGAGAAATGTTATGCTCTTTGAAACTTCTATAAGAGGGAAAATGTCCTTCATCAAAGTAGGTTTTCCTTGCAAATTCAAGGAAAGCAAATCAATTTCAGTTCCAGTCATGCTAGGTTCTGAAGTTTTCACTACAAGGTACCTGCCAACAAACAATGCAGGTATGTGTCATCTCCTTTTGGGAAACTGAAGCTATGGGATGCAGCAGTTTTGCAATTCTAGGGCATCTTCTCTGGGACTCTGTCCCCAAGTAAGTGAAACATTGATACTGTGTCCTTCAGACACTATAAGGACATAAGGTTTTGAATGCTGAAAAATGTGGGTTACATTTTTCCACAGATTATTCTGTTGCTGACCTATTGTGCACTAGCATTGTCAGAACAGACTTTGGTTCATATTTCGTGTTCAGCAATGCAAAGCATTTCATCTGATTTTTGTTGCAGAGCTAAAAATATAAAAATTTTGTGCTTCAATGGAAACTTTGCCTCCTGAAGTAGCTCTAGAACAGACATTAGCGCAAAGTCTCCAGTTCTACAGTTGAAGGATCTAAAACTCTGGGTGACTCCAAAAGTTTACACTCTCCATGTCTCCTGGATCATAAACATTCAAAGTTACTTGAGGTAACACAGATGAAAAAGTCAGTCCTGTGTCATATGCAGTGACCCATGTTGCTCTGCCATAGCTTTAATATGAGAGTTTACCTTCAGTCATCCTTTTTAGCACAGATGGTGGATCACTGACACAGGTCCCAGTGGAGTCCCATTAAGTTTAACATCCAGGAAAAAGAACTCTGTGTAACTTGCCTATTCTGCCTAAATGGCAGACCAGACCCTCCAACAAGGCACAGGAAGGTGGAGATATTTAGGACTTTTAGGGGTTATATTTACTCTTTGAGGACTACAGAGCAGGTTATGGGTTATGTTAAGGTTTTGGAACAATCCTGGAATAACTGTTGCTAATACATTAACACAGAAATATAAAGAAAAGCTTGCCTTGTACAAGAATATTGCCAGAAATCATGGAATCAACTTGATAAATTTTGTTTGCTGTTCATGAGTATTTATCAATACTTTATCAAAAAAAACCCTTGTTTAATAGCCAAAGATACCACAGCATAAACCACAAAACAGACTATGTGAAATCTGTACAGACAGTTTTGGTCATTAACTTTTAAAAGAAAAACCCATTTGATAAAATTACCATCCGTTGCAGGTAATGGGCAGAGACAAACTTACAACCACAGCTTTTTTCACTCATCACCACACATAAATCTTCAAACTCAAATACAAACTACAGACTTATGCAATTCCATAGAGATGTCCTGTGGTGGTAGGAAACAAGGCAGGTTGCTGTAGCTAGAGAACCATGCTGTCAGTTGCTTATCATAAAGCATTCTTCTTCATATAACATCAAAGCCTTCCTCTATATATTTAAAATATAGCCATGAAAGAGAAGTTTCCTTGTGAACTTGCACATATCTTGTGCCATACAGGTTGCTATCTGTCTTACAGACATCACCAGCATATCAGCACAGCTCCTTCTTTAACATTCCCAAGGATCTGGAGTAGGAGGCTATTTGTGAGATGTAATTGAATCATAGGACTACTATTCAATTTATTTGTTTATCATGTTGCTCAAGACACTATAAAAAGACTGGAGATTTCAATCAACTGGATATCACAAACATCACAAAGCAACCAACTTAAGCAATGCTATTGATAGCAAGTTCAATACACTCTTCCATCTCTTACAAAACAGGCAAGATTTGTAAAAATATGTTCCTTTTCTGTCTACTTTACTGTATGTGTCTCATCAGTGCATTACCTCTCCATCTTATTCAATGTCTGCTCAGAAGACCTCATTTTACTCTCCCTCTGTTCATTAATTTTCTTCTTCCTCTCTCCCACTGATTCTCTCTCCCACATTATCTTTTATGTCCCTGGAGCATTAGGGGCTGTCTGGGGAGAGGATGTTGTTTATAATTCAGATGAGCCAGTACACAAGAGCCTGTTTTCCTCATATGAATAGAAGCCTGCAGCAGATCTGGCTTAATTAGTCAGCAGCTTAGGTGTAATCATGTTTTAGAGGGACATAGGGAAGATTTGGGACCAACCTGTTTAAAACCCAATTAGAGGGACATGGAGCTAGGTACAGGTTAATGACTCAAGTCAAGGATGAAAAATACACAAGTCCATGGTGCTTAAGATAAAACATTAATAACAGGTAAAGGGGAAGCATGTGATTGCTCTCAAGAGTGACTGCATTTTTTGAACTTGAACTTAATATCTTGCTGCCTTACATATCAATTTTTCAAGGAGGAAAGGTCTTCAAATAGTTTTAAGCGAGGCTCTCCCTTTCTGGATGCTGTAATAGCAAAAAGGCCAAACAGACCTTGAGACAGGGAATGTTGAAAACAGATGTTGGACAAAAAATTATGAGCCTATTGTGTGATATAAATCAGCCATCAAGAAGTAGCAATTTATATCAGCCAGAACTAGGAATCTCAAAAAGAAACCAAAGTGTTGTCAGGTTAGTTTTTGAAAAACAGCATTCTATCTCTCTAAAGCAAGAAGGGTCACAGCTAAATAAAGAGACCTGGCAAAAAATAGCAAAGACTTGCACCTTGGTCCTAGGTCTGTGCAAGCTGCATCATCAGCAACTATAGAAGAGAATAAATCAGGAATTCAATTGCAGATTGGACAGTGACTGTTACATCTGAGGACAATATCACCCATGGTGACCTGATTTTTTAAGGTTGTTAGGATTTTTTTGAATTAGTAATGCAATTATAAATGGTAATTTGCCACTGGCCACATCAAAACTTTAGTGGATTATTAATAAGGTCCCAAGACTGACCATCTGGATAACATTAGCAAGATCATTTTACCCAGTTACTCCCTGGACATAACCTTATTCTTTCTTTTTAAAGAAAACATGTTTTTGTGGACAGTCTGAAGGTATCGCAGTTGCCTGACCCCAAAAGAAAGTATTCCCTTCCTTTAGCCCATTATGATCACCTTTAATTTCTACTTCTATTATATCTTTTTTATGGTACAATATAAAAAGGAAGCAATCAAGGTTCAGCAGTAGTACTGGTTTATATGCAGCAATGAAAATGACCCTAAATATTCCCTACACCTTTATTACTAAATAGTCATTTCATCATGTCACTGCATATTACTGACCTTCAGCAGCAGTGCCAGGCACTGCCCCAATGCCATCCTCACAGTCACATCATGAAGGTGTCCCCCTTCTCTTGAGTATTACTTTTATTTCCATCCCAAAGCATTGTGAGCTGATATTAGTCCAGCCAGACCAGTCAAGTCTATACCTACAGTATTTAACAGTCATCTTTAGGGGAGTTAAGGTGCCATTTATTGATTCATATGTATAAGACATTAAACTGTGAAAGAGAAATGACAGGCATATGATTTAAAGACTGTTTCCCACACATGAGAAGAAAGTGATAAAGGTGGTATCCCTTGTGACACAAGATTGCCACCTCTGCCACAATGAGTGACTGGTGGATCTGTGCTATGACACGAGTCAGCACCAAAGAGGGAAACCGAGGATGTTCTGCTTCTATGGCTGCACTGTGAAATAAATTGGACCATGGTTCTGTAGGCCTGTGAGATTAAGTAAAGGGACAGGATGCACTTAGGATTGATGCTGATAGCTTTCAGTAATACTGGAAATTATTTCCTCACAAGTTTTAGCTCCCACACTCCTGGAAGAATCACTCGTGTTGCTGAGGTGAAAAGATGCCCCCAACAAGAAAACCACCAGAGATACTCATGTTTCTTCTGTGGGAGGAGTAAGGGCAGAATGATTTACTATTCTTTGCCTATCTTCTTAACTGCTCAAGGAAGGGCACACTGACATGTCATAAGAGGTGAGAAAGGTTATTTATGTGTTTACCACTTCCTCTGATTTCCTGAAGTGTTCCTTCCTCCTGGCAAGTCATCTATTATCTCTCAGAACAGGGTGTGACTCCAAAACCATCAGAAACAATGCTGTGATTCAGTGCCACATGCAAAAACCAGGCTGAATTGGAAGGAATTGATGTTAAAATCTTAAACTCAGTGAGTGAATATTCTCAGTGCGGCCACCTTCCAATGAGTAGGACTGGGGACTTGGATACAGCCACAGATGTCCTCCTTTTAGTCTTGCTGTCTGGAAAAAACTTTAAATTCTCTTTGCCTTCTCCAGCTCTCCTCTTCTTCTCCTCTCATTCCTCATGACCATCTAGAAGGCATCAGAGAAACAAAAAGGCCCTTTCCTAGCCTTCCTCACATTAGAATCATAGAATCATAGAATAGTTTGGGTTGGAAGGGACCTTAAAGATCATCGAGTTCCAAACCCCCTGCCATAGGCAGGGACACCTCCCACTAGACCAGGCTGCTCAGTGCCCTGTCCAGCCATTTTTCAATGCATTCTTAGTTATAAAAGCAGAAACACAAAAGCCTCTGTTTAAATAACCCCCTTGAAAACCTGTCTGAAAGGAAGACTCTTAAAAATAAGTGGTACATTCAGACTGTGATAGAACTATTTTGAGCCTCTCCTTCTTGTATCTTTTTCTTGAGCTCAAGTTCAAAGATGACAGTACTGTAACTCCTCTGAGAACTGAAACACGTGGATGACTTTGATAAATTAGACTATTCTTTCCTATGATTGGACTGTAAGGAAAAAGAACTCTGAATAGGACTGAACTTTTCCACAGCAAAACATAAAATAACAAAGAAGGAACAAAGATACAGATAGTCCCTCTGACTGCATTTCAGTGGTGACTGAATAGGAAAACAGAAATGACCTTCAAAGAGGGCTTACATCTTGTGTGGGTTTAGTCAGTAGCAGCGAACCAAATGTAAAAGAAATCTGGGTACTTGTCTAGATTAGGGAAACCTGGGATTGCTTCATGTTGCTGTAACTGTCACAAAACAAATGCCCTAATAGAAGTTCTCGAAAAAAATCAGGAAAATACTCTATTGTATTTAGGCTACAGCAATCAACATGCCCCCTGAATCAGGAACAGAACTGAAGTAATAGGAAAATGCCATGAGAAAAAAGTCAATGTGCATGAGCTAAATGATATTTCTAGACCTTGTAGCAATAAATGTCCCAACTACCTCAGAATGCAGTGACCAATGAAACTATGGTGCTGTTTATAACCTCACAAAATGAGAAGAATTACTCAGCTCACAAAATATGGCATTCCCTACAGGGCATTGCTTGTTTGGGATTGTTGTCTAAGTGAAAAGATAGGGATCACTGCCATTGAGTTACTTGCTATTCAAGCTGTGCTACCCACCTTGACAACCTGCTTAAAATTCTTGCTGTATTTGACATTTATTTTAAAACTCCAGCTCCAAGAAAAGTGACAGTATGGAAATATCAAACAACAACTGTTTTTCTTGTGTTTCCCACATGTCTAGCAGAAGGCATTTTGAAGGGCAGACATATTTGGTATTCCTTGGACCCACGAAGTCTAAAAGTCCTTAGAAAACCTTTTTCTTCTGCAAAAATCTCATAATTTGTGATACTGTTTCATCATTTTGGGATTGTCTCCTTTATGTTTGTGCTTATCAATACTGTGCACAGCTGTGGGGTTTAATCCTCCACCCCAAGATAGGCCAAAAAAACCTTCTGAGAAAGGAAAACAAGTTTCTTGACTTGTTCAGCTCAATAAAAACAAATTCATCAGCCTCACAGTTAACTTTTAGCAGAAACATCCATCTGTGAACAATAAGAAAAACAGGGAGGGAAAAAGCCATCTGAATCTGTAGACTTAGTTACTGTGCTGGGCCATTGATGTTTACATAATAGATAATGTTCCATATTTATCCCAAATATAGTTACTACAGGAATGAATTGCTCCATTTGGATGTGATTATCCCCACTTATTAAAACTTTTTTGACAATCTGCTGTAAATTTTGAGTATTTCTAGATTTCATGCCAGTGCTGCTTGTTTCATGCAGCTGCAACAGAGGTGGCAACTTGGCTGACAGAGAAAGGCACAGATGCACTTTGCTGGTGTCTGAGGCAAGATAAAGCCTGCCCTCAGAAAAGAAGGTAATTTTAGAGGATTTGTAAGAACTTTATGGCTGAACATATTTGTTTAGCCTGTAATTGCTGGGAGGCCTCTGGAGGTGTCTGGATTTACCAGCCAGCCCATTCTGCTTCTTCACATAAATAAGCAAACAGAAGGTCTGCAGTGAAAAATCTCAGCTCTGATTGATGTGGTGACCTTGGTGAATGGATGTGATGCATGCATTCTTCTTCCTCTCACCCTGCAAAGCTGGAAAAGCTCTCACATAGTAACTGCCACCATGAAGCATTCCATTCCATCACATGCTGTCATCTGCTCTTCTTCAGCCCACCAGGAGATCACTGTCTCTCTTGTCTAGAGCAGAACAAGGGACCCTTCAGTGTCCAAGGGGATGCTGGAGAACTTGGAGCTTAGGCTTCCAAGTTGTTTATCTTCACATATAGTCCCCAAAGAACCAAGAAACTCAAACACCAGGAAAGAAGTCAGCTTGAAAAGAAGTGTAGAAGAAACTTTTAAATGTGTAATGAAGGAAGAGAGATCTTACACTGAGAAGAGCAGCAGAGTGAACCTGGCTTGATACTGCCAGAAGTCATCCTTTGTCGTCATCACCCTGCCAAGGCTGTGAGGAGTGGTTCCTCTCCTGGAACACCATGGGTATGCAGCATCTGGCCAGCAAAGGGCAACCAGGGGCAGTGAGCAGGAACCTCAAAGTGCTCTGTGAGACCTTGCAGGGTGTTTCACCCCAGCACTCACATCTACCATGGGAGGAGGGTGCCAGAGTATTATCCCAACTGTATTACTGAGGCTTGTCTGTGGAATTAATTGATATTGAACCTGACTGTAGTGTTCAGCAATAACCAGTTAATTACATGTCATTATCAATATATTGCTTTGAACATGATTTTTTGGGCTTAAAGCAAATGATTGTATTCCTTGTAAAAAACCAGTAGTATTGCTTTTATATGACACCAGTAAAATATCCCATCCTATTTAATGGTGATTAACACCCTATTTCTACCAATCCTTTGTTAGATCTCGTAGGGAACATAAGATGCAGTGTAATAGCACTGCAGTGTGATAGCATCACCCTCACTCCTTCACTGCTAACAAAACAGTTCTGCAACAATTCACTTTCAAAAATTGCAGCTCATTTATCCATCTACAAAAACACTGCAGTTAATGAGCAGGTTAACCTGGAGAAAATACACACCTAATATGACAAACCATTGTATTGCAGCCATTATGCTGTCTTCAATAGTAACATCTTTGATCAAATTAAATCCAACGCTGAACTTCAATATGGAAAGCAGAACCGTGCCACCTTTCCATTCACACTCCTCAAGCACAGCAATTTTGCAAATGGCTGTGGGGAAAACAAATCCCTTGAGCCTTCTTTATTTTGCCTGGTAATTGATGAGTAACCTCAGGGTACAGATATGCATCACCCTGATGGAGATTGACCACTAACATTTATTGCATTCTTTTGGAGGTAATGGATTTCCTTTCCGAGAAACTCCAGAGCTGTTACCTCTTGCAAGCAGGATGAAGTGAGGCACAAGGTGACAACCATTCCGTTTTCACTGCAGAAAAGGGCAGTGAGGTTGGGGAGCTGACTTCCCATCAAAACGCTCCTGTTTGGGCACAACAGAAGGAAAACCTGCATGATTTTTTTGTAGTTTATTCAACTGAACTGAATTGCAATGAAAAAATACAAAAACAGAATGTGTTTTTTTCATTATTTTTTTATGTTGTTACGTATTGTCTTCTGCAACAGCCAGTTTTGCTCAAAGCTCTACCTCACCTAAAATACAAAAAGTGAAGAAAATACCATTTTCTCCCCTGTGATTTGCCAGACATTGCCTTCCTGAGTCAGACATGAAATGATTTTGTATAATGGTCTATGGAATTCTTTTACCTAGAAGGGGAATTTGGATATTTACTGTTATAGACTGGCATACACTTTGGTCTATGTCCTGAGAGTGAAAGATCATCAAACAATAATATTTCCCACTGAGGGCATAATTATCATACAACACAATCCAAACACATGTAAGGATTTTCTCAAGTCTAAAGTATCTCTGGATACAGAGTTTAACAGATATTTACTTTTGGCATGCTGCAATATTGGCCTCTTTTCTTAAGTGACAGAGCAAAACTTCTTAAACTTAGAGGATGAGGTCAGCACCTGCTCAAGCTTTGAGTGACTGTTGTCATTTATGCACATCTACAGCTTTTTGGGCATTCACCACCTGAATGTAAGAAAAGAGCTGCCTAGGTCACCTTCCCACAAGCACATGCTTTAGCAGATGTTGCATCAGCAGTTACTAATTCAACAGAAAATAGGTCATTTCAGGAACAAAGCAGATTCAAGAACTCCATGAAGACACTAAGACACCTGATGGGAACATGGTATCATTCATCTTCCCCCCACTAGACCAGACAATAGCAGAGGAGTACTCCCATGGAGGATCAGTGGAAGGAAAGCCAACCATGAAAAGACAGCCACAGTGAAAAGTCACAGTCTTTCTTCCCTCAGGATGTGGAGACACACCATTAACTATGCAAGGACACAAAGGAGTAGGAGACTGCAGTGGCCTGAACTGCAAAACTTTGCATCCAAGGTCACCTGCCTAATACTACATTTTTTGCTTTACTTGTGGTAGACTCAGATTCATTAGTGTATATACTGAGGCCTTGTTACCCTGTCACATGGACAAAAGAAGAAAGGGAGACATGCACCATGGCAAGACAAATAGGCTCATCTCCTTCTGCAGTCAATGAGAACAAAGTGGTCCCTTCCACAAGTACCTCTGAGCAGCAGACTCTCGTGTGAATGAGATGTTCACATCTTGAAGGATGCTGAATGTATCTCCTGCCTATTATATCCATTTCTCTTGATGATCTTATAGGGCACTTAGACTAACAAACTTCAGTTTTAATTTCTTTACCCACATAGAATTATAGAATTGCCTAGGTTGGGAATGACCTTTCTGATCATTTAGTCCAACCATCCTGCTGACATCTGTAAAGTAAAATGATTATCTGTTCTAATTGTCCTGGATGCAGATTTAATTGATATTCACTTTGAATGCAACCATCATGAGTCTGTTCCCTTTCACTGTAACAAACACAGCTAAAGTAGATAAAAGTCCCCTTCACTTTCCATCTTGCATAAACAGTGTTGAAGACAAGTGTTTCAGATACAGACACCTACAATGCAGACACATAAAACCAGAAGGATGGAATAACATTTATAAATACAGTGAGACAAGTCTCACTGTTTTGTGTTCAGTTGATTTAATATTCTGCCTTGGCAGTAGTTAATCTCTAAAATGCAGAGGAAGTCCAAATTCAGTTGGGCTACATGTGATCAGTTATGATTTTAGACTCTTTTCCAATTAAAGAACCATTCACAGGAAGCTCTGCCTTTTCATCTAACATATTTAATGCATTTTAAAAATCCCCCAAATAGTTTCCAGTAACAAATGTATGATTTGCCAAGTATCCATTAATCCATCCAAAACCCCAGAATGTCAATGAAAGCACAAACAGCATTTTCTCCTGTCTGTTGATAACAATGTAGTGTATCAAATGCATATAACCCTGGTGAGAAAAGACTCTTAGTGCCATCATTTCACTGCCTTAGAGTTGCGAGGGCACACCAAGATAACTGCACTTCAAAATCTGTGGGAATAATAGGTAGGTGACACAAACAAATGAGTAGCCTGGATTGCAGCGCTCCACATGTTCAGTGAACAATGGAGGACTGTGAGGTTGGCTTTATATTTTCTTTTCAATGTTGCTGCCACTGAAGGAAGAGAAATTTATTGGGGTGTTGAACACTATATATTAAATGCTGCCACAAAGATGATCAAAGGGCTGGAGCAACTGCCTTAAAAGGACAGAATGAGAGATTTGGGGTTGTTCAGCTTGGTGAAGAGAAGGCTCAGGGAGGACCTCATAGTAACTTATCAGTACCTGAAGGGGGCCTACGGAAAGGCAGGGGTAGGACTTTTTAATAAGATATATGATGGCAGGACTAGGAATAATGGATGTAAATTGGAAGGGGGTAGATTCAGTTTATATATAAGAAAGAAATTCTTTATGGTGAGGGTAGTGAAACATTGGAACAGTTTGCCCAGAGAGGCTGTGGATGCCCCCTCTCTGGAGATGTTTAAGGCCAGGCTGGACAAGGCACTGAGCAGCCTGATGTAGTGGGAGGTGTCTCTGCCTATGGCAGGGGGGTTGGAACTCAATGATCTTTAAGGTCCCTTCCAACCCAAACTATTCTATGATTCGATGACTCTAAAAAAACTAACAAGCAGACTCCCAAATAGCTGGCTCCCCAGCATAGTCTGGTAGTCAGTTCAGACCAGAGATCTTCCCCATCAAGTGCTGGATTTTGAGGAGAAGTGAACAACATAACACAGCCTGTTAGTGCCAGTTGGCCATGCTGGCTCCTGAAACTGTCCAGTTTGCTAGCAGAGATCCAAAGGTAAATACTTTCCCAATCAAAGCATACCCAGCTTATCATTCATGTTGCAGTTCACGTCTTTCCTCTCCAAGGATGTACAGGACTTCTCCACTGTCATTGAAGAGTTGGGATATTTTCCTCAGCATCTGGGTTTCCCAGTGCCTGCTCTTATTGTTCCCTCTGTGTCAGCCAGAGGCTGCTCCTGTCTTTGAAGAGGCACAGTACTATTAGCACCGTCTGGCAGGGAGTGACAAGCTCAGAAGATCAAAGACAAGAACATAAATCTAACACCTTCCAGCTCAGAAAATATCTCACCCCCTCCCCACAGATAAGGATGCCAGATTGAAGGGAGGTGGGAAGATTTATTTGTAACAGAAAGCAGTATACGAAGAATGATAGAATGAGGTTTAATCACTTGGTAATGAACTTCAGAAAGCAGATAACTTCTAGTTCCCTCTGAACCCTAATGAAGTAGTCAGTATTGATGTATATTCTCACCCTGGGACAGGGAGGTCCCGTTGCTATGACACTTGACAAGCTAAGATCACCTTCTTTTACACAGAGACACTACAGCCATGTTCTGCTTATTTGCCCCCTCCCATTTCTCCTTAGAGATAAATATATTGATATATATATTGATAAATGCAATCTGGAAGCACTCCATGTCCCTGAAAACAAGGATTTTCAAAACTTACAAACACTTACAGGAACTACAGGACCCAGGTATTTCCCTTGCTCTCTCTGCTTTTTATTAAGACAGGGTGCCCCTTTCACCACTTTCCTTAGTGGGAGCTGAACATCTCATTTACAGGAGAACTAATGTACCAACAGATCCCCCATACCAAAGTTTCTCTGTTGCTCTCAACGTCCTTCACCCTCCACTGCCCTTTTGCTGCTCTCGAGGACTGTTGTTATACTCTCAGGGGAATGTGACATCCATCTCCATGTTAATTAATTTGTGGGATCTATTGGATCTGTGTTTCAAGGGGTGGTAAAATTTCAGAAGATATGTACAAATAACAAAGGATTTTAAGAATTCACTAGAGCCCTTCATTGTTTGGCTTTTCCTTATTCCAGGTGGCTCAGCATAGACTTTTTTTTTTTTGCAGTTGTAATGTTATGTTGGAAATCCTTGCTCAAATAGACAAGGTGATTCCAAATGAGATCTTTATCTGGAGTAGTCCAAATTAAAGCATGAAAGTTTTCTTTTGAGATTCAGCCCTCATCCTAGAGGTGCTCAACTATTTCAGCTGACAGAGGATGGTCCCTGTTAATAACTATGTCATCACTAATATTGACTCTTTCAAAAATTGGGAGCATGCCATTTTTTATACACAGTGGAATTTGCTGGAGGAGTTTTTTGGGTTGCAGAAGGTGATTTTACCTAAAGAGAAAATTAATTTTTTTCCTTCCTGATCTGCTGAGGCAACTTCATCTTCCACCTAATGACTGACTTCCAGTCACAGGGGGAAGAGGAAGATTGGACAATATGACATTGCTAACTTGCAAAATTAATCTAGAGAGAGAAATAGGCCATGTCAGGAAATGCCTGGCTTGAAAGGTCTACAATATAGAAATCCACCTTCCCCTAAAATACGTGGAAGTTAATTTTCTTTATATTTTTGAGAAAGTGGTGATCTGAAGATGATATCAGATGAATGCAAACATAATGGTCATCAGTGCCAGCTTGTAGATCCACATGAAGATATCTTATCTTAGAAATACAATTGAGTTACCTTCTTCCTAAGTGAAAAAGGAATTACCTTTTTCTCCCTGCCACCAAAGCTGCTTCTGCCATCCTGCCTCCCATCTCCCATAGAGCAGATACACATAAGGTTTAGATTGACACTGAAAACACTGAGGGGAAGGAAACTTTCAGAAAGATGAAGCATTATATAACAAGATATCTGCTCTAGAAACATGTCCTAAATTTTTAGGATACCTTGTGTTCTAAACTTCAAAAATTATCTACAAAACTGAAAATCACATATTTTTCAGGTAAATAACTACAAGATAGTTATGTGATCATGATTCAGTTACGTTTCTGAACATTAAAGTTGTGTTGAAAAAGTGAAAGGTTATTAAATGAGATTAAGTAAATAACAAATGTCAGTAGTTACTACTGATGATCATTTGTTGCACTTTCCTCTAGTGGAAGAAATGTGGTTTTGTATTTTAATGGTACACATAGAATCATAGAATAGTTCAGGTTGGAAGGGACCTTAAAGAACATCAAGCTCCAACCCTCCTGCCCAAGGCAGGGACACCTCCCACTAGATCAGGCTGCTCAGTGCCTTGTCCAGCCTGGCCTTAAACACCTCCCTTAATCATGTTGGGGTTTTTTCCCATGCTAAATTATAAACCTTCTCATTGTAACATTCTGTACAGATATAGAAAAAAGTCTTTCCTTTGGATAATAAAATTATATCAAGAAATCAGGAAAAAAAAACATAAGCCAAAAAACCAAACCAAACCAGTTGTATGAATATAAATTGCTTTTTAAGTGCAAATGAATAAGATGATTGACTGAAGGTGAAATCTACATGTATGTGCAGAGCCTTTCATTTGAATTGCCTGTGACCCTTGCTCTGTATTTCAAGTTGTATTGCAGTTTCCTTTGTATTCATAGCTCATCACAGTCCACTCACGGGTGGGTTTCTGGGTGTCTTCTGCTTTTCCTCAGTCACTGCATCCATGTGTCTGAATTGAAAATTGAGGATATTTAGCATGCTTGTTTTTGTGTATATCTGCTTAATTATGCCAGACTAGGCAGATGGTCACTTTGCAAAAAGACCAAAACCAACACATTTTCTTTTATTCTTTTTTGAGCCAATACCAAGTCATTGACACTTACTTATTTTGTCATTTTAATAAGGGGTGAAAAACCCAATCTCATTCTATTTTTTTGTGCTTAGCATTGAAGATTTTAGGTTAATTTTATAGTTTATGTATTTTTTCCTGGATTATGTTTATAAAAATTACATTTTAGAATTCTAGTGAGAAATAGCCAATTATAGGGGCTCCATGGCTTCCCAGAAACAAAATTGTAAGTGCCAGAATGCCATGTTCCACACTGCTATCTAGCAGTTGTTATTTTCAGGCTATCACTAAAATCATTATATAGCAGCAGTAACAGAAAAGGCCTTTACTATAAAATCCTGCACACAGTAGGGGTAATAGATACTATAAATTCTTGCATGACATGAGCTAGGCACTTTATCTGATATTGATAACAAAAGAACTGAAAAATAGCCACATCACGAGTCATAATAGGAAGCTGGGAGACAGCATATGGAAAAGGGATGATGGCTTCAAGGAGGGGAAGGCAGAAGAACTGTTTTGAAAGAGGTTAGATTTTAAAGTAGAACAGAAATATCCTGGATATTCCCAGATAGAGCATGTGTGAATGGAGAGTTGTTCCCCAAAGGTCTTAAACGACAGGAAGGGATCTCCTAGTTAAGCCAAGGTGGATGACTAGAGGAAATAAATAGAATCATATTTCTCTGAGGGAGAATCCTTTTCTAGCATATTAGGCTCCTAGTTTTACCCCCACCTGTATTCCCCTCCTCTTTCTAGAAATATCCAGCAGCATTCTCTGTACCTTACAACTTGTTTTCCACAAGTCTCTTTCCATTTTAATAATAATTTACCTACAACTGACTGGGTCACCTTCCATCCAAAACACCATTTGTCCTAAGTCTTTCTATTTCCACGCCTGCACAATTTAGTGACATTTTGTTCCATCTGTCCATCTGGTTAACACACCTGCCTTCTCTTCCTCCAGGTACAGGAGCTGATGACTAAGACGAGTAAATGATCAGGCTGAGAAACAATGGATTCTTTTTAATTCATCACACGTGCTATTTTTAAAGGCAAGTGTCAATGAACTCCCAACTCACTTTTTATTTCAGCAGTAATGGTCCCCTGAAGATGCAGAGGGAGTGAAAGTCAAAAGGAAGATATGGGAAAGCAACTCTATTTGTTTTAGCAGCCTGAAGCATCAGAGTCACAGAATCACATTGCCCAATATATCAAAGTGTGTTCCAAAATATCTTTGTATAGAACAAATTTTACTGATTGTTAAAGAGGGCAAAAAAATTCTCAACATGTTTTTGTTGGAAAAAGAAGGCAGAGATATAACAAATCTAAGATGTACATTGCTGGGTTTGTTATTTAAAATAAAGAAGAAAAGCATGGCTTCCAGATTGCAAGAAGCTTTGCAATATATATACAAGATGTCCTTGCTTACTACAGAGTGGTTAGACTAGATGACCTTCAAAGGTCTCTTACAATCATTCTATGATTCTGTGTCCTGCAGCTAGAGTGGAAACACAAAAAAACCTGATCCCATCAGAAATTTGGCCAATAAACGAACCAACTTGGCAATTTCTGCAGTTATTTAACAGGAGGGGCTGGAGTCCCGATTCCACTGTGAGGTGTTACAGCTCACAGAACTGCCTGTAACTAGAAAACTAAGGGAGAAAGGAAGAAATAGACAGTCCCTTGGTAAGAAAACAGTTTCAATAACATCAGGTTGTTCAGAAAGTTTCTATTGCCCGAGGTCAGAGTGTTCATGAAGAAGACAGAGGAGACTGAAAAAGACATTCCTCAGATGGGGTCTCTCAAATTGCTGCAGGGTATAGCCTCCTTTTATTCTAATTTTTCCCGGCCACAAATACCCCTATCCCTTTTACCATTGGTTCCAAAGTAGTTGGTATTTACAGACTGCACTCATACACCTAATATGAAAATTAAAGCCTGATACTCATATCGAAATTATGCTTGAAATTTTCGTGTGTAAACTGAGTTTCAGTGACATTAGTGACATTGTTGGCTTTTAATCAACACCTTTGTCTTTTTGCAAAGACATTCTTAAAGTTTGTAGAGACACCCATACCCTTATCCTATCAAGGTTGACTCTGATTCTCCTCTTGTAATTCCTCTGCTTAGCACCCTCCTGTGTGTGTGGCTGGGATCAGCATGCATGTTCTGCCCTATGTGCAGCTGAACAATGCTCTGTGCTGCAAGTGTGAGCTGTGGAACAAGCCTTTGCTGATCTCTGCTCAGAGGCAGCTCATCCCTGGAGCCAAATTCTGTTCACACCATAAAGTTTATCCATACTACTCTGAGAACAAGATCAGGTCTTTTCTATTATGTACTTAATGCTTCCCCGGTTGTTGCTTATGAGAGATGATAACCTGCACCACCAAGAGAGCACTTCATCAAGAGTAAGGAATAGCACCAAGTGAAAGAAAAAAAAGTTGTTGAATTGAGCAGCCCATTGTCCCAAAGCTGTAAAATTCATCCATAAGGATCATATTCAGCAATTGCTTTGCAATTACTGTAGGCTCTGAGGAGACAAATCTTTGTCCTTAGCTTTTGTCATCACAATAGAGTCACAGAAGCTTAGACATATAAGCCGGGAAAGACCTCAATAGGTGATCTAATACGTGGCCCAAAGTCTTTGTAATTCAAACAAATAAAGGGTACTTTCTCCACTGCAGGTGCTCTACAATTACTCTGCTGCAATTACCATTACAAAAAAAGCACTTCAGCAGCACGGCAACAGCTAACAAATCAAAGACTGCTATTCCTTGAGCTCCTGTAAGACTTACAGCAAAATAAATCCCTATCTTCGTTTTTGTGCAGTGAAGTAGAATCATAGAATAGCTTGGGTTGGAAGGGACCTTAAACATCATCTAGTTCCAATCCCCCTGCCATAGGCAGGGACACCTCCCACTAGATCAGGCTGCTCAGTGCCTTGAACACCTCCAGAGAGGGGGCATCCACAACCTCTGTATGATCACATTAGTTCTTATGTGAAAATGGTCAGAAATCATCCATGTCCTTTGTCCTGATTCCAAATTTGACCTGTGATGAGGTGGAAAGCAGGTACATGAAAAGGGAATTTAAGGTGTTAAGAGAGAAGAAGATATACATCTATGTGTCCCCCCACCACTAGACAGAGAGCAAAGGACACATAAATTCTACAGCAAGTACTCCAGGGCAGCACACAAGCTCCAGCAAAACCCACTGGTTCAGGGTGATTTTTTCAGTTGTGGGGTTTTTTTGACAACTTAAAATCATCACCTGAGTGGCTGAATGAGGCCTTGCTTCTCACACTGGGTCACCTCTGAGGGAGTCATTCCAATCAGGTTTTATCTAATAACATCAGAACAGATGAGCCATCTGTACATACATCAAAGAGAAGCTACTAATAAAGATGCCTGACCTTGGAGACAAGGTTGCTGAGATCCACAGCGGAGGGCAAAGCACAATGTGCACTGACAGTTGAGGTCCAACATGTGATAAGCAAGATGTGACAGCAGACTAACAGCAAAATTAATTAGCAACAGCAGAATTCTTATATATGACCCAGTTTCAGGGAAAAAAAGAGTGAAAATGTTTTCTTTTAAATCACTTTCAACATCAACTTCCTCAACACTTCTGAATCTTGAGTTAAAAATGAGACACCAGATGCTGGGGATGGTAACATGCACTCAGTTGTCTGTCAATTCTGATTCAAAATGCTGAAGGACACAGCCCAGTTCCCCACATTTTATAAGCACTAGAAAATATGTGTTTTCTGATAGAAAGATCATTTTTTAAAGCAATGTGATAAATATAACCAGGAGCTGCCCTGGAAAACTCACAGTGGACCTCCAAAATGCAAGGCTTCAATTGACCAGAACCTCCTACTTCCCAGTAAAGCACATCAAAATGTCACCTCCAGATCATCAAAAAAGACAAGTAAATATCAGACATGATTTACATCAGAATTTTTATAACTTAGAATTTCTTTCACACTAAGAAAGAAATGATGTTTCAGAAATGCAAGACCTCTAAATGAAGCACAGTTTTCTGCACAGTTCACATGTAGTAAGGGACAAAGATCAAACCTTACATTTTTGCCCAGGTAAGAGAAGCTAGGAAAGCCAAGGAGTATAAGGAGCGACATAGAAACATAAACTCAATGTAATTCAATGGTTCATCTCATTCATGAAACTGGAATTTTATTGAATGCTGCAACCAGATCTAAAATACAGCAGCAGATCTTGCCTCTTTCCTATTTCTTTTCATAAACAAGTGAATTTAAGTGATAAGGAAAGATTCCGGATCTTCAGCTCTGCAAGCTGCAATTTTCTATTTATCAAAAGGTGAATTGAAAATGTGAATGAGAAACTTCTCTTCATTTTTGATAAGGCCTTAATTTAATGCAGTTCCATAATACAAGAAAAAATTTCTAAGCTCTTTTTATTTGCTAAGGGATCTGTAGCTGCTCTGTCATTCTTATCAGAGCAGCTTCATCCAGCAGAATAAAGCAGAGACATAAAAAAATTGTAAAATGAGTCTAAAAAAAAGCTGGAATAAAATGGGAAATAACAACAGGATATTGTTGATTTGATGCTGGAATTTATTTACTTGTATTCTATAAATACAAGGATTCTGGACACAGACTGAGAGCCTGGGACTGCATTATTTCAGAGCCAGCCAGGGAAGAATAAGTCTCTTTTGTATAAACTCTTGATCCTTCACTATGTGGATTGATTTTGAAACAGACAACAGAGAGTCTTTTTGCATTATTTTGTGAAGAAAAAAGAGAGACCTGCACTTGCAGATATTCTGGTTCAGTGATCCAAGCAAAAAAATTCAGAGACCCCACCAAAGGAAGGGTTTCCAAGTCTGCTCATAAGTGGATGGTATAAGGGAAAGAAGAAACAGACACCAGTTATAGCAGGAGAAATTCTGACTTTATAAGAGAAAAATTAATTCCAAACTCCAGGAAAAGTGTCCAGAGAAATTGTAAGACCTTAGTCCTTGGAGGTTGTCAAAACTGGAAAGCAAGTAAATCCTTGAACAAATCAGACTTCGAAGTTAAACATGTTCTGAGCAGAACTTTGAACTGGAGAGCTGCAGAGCAGCCTGAGCTGCAGCTGCAGACTGAGTTACTCTGTGGGCCTTTTCATTATTCTCTTCCATATCCTAGAATTTAATGAAAACCCTGAATAGTGTCTCCAATCAGAGAGAGATGCTTTTAGCTTTCAGTTAAGGTCATAAAAATCCCAGAAACACTCACTGGATGCTACTTGGGTCCTGCAACTTCCACAAGAAAAGCTCCTTAAGCTCTCTCAAGCCTGTTCATTTCTGAATGATGAGGCATGACAGGTGGTATCCTACAACACCTAAGATTTCTCAAGGGATTTTGTTAAACAGATTTTTACCAAACATTAATATATAATTAAAATAGCTAAAGTGGGTAAAACACATTTTGCTGTAAACAAATCAAGGATTGTGAAGCAACAAAACCCAGCAGAAGGAGGAAAGTACTATTTCCATTTGGTGAGTATTTTAAAAAAATCAAAAGCCAACACATGAAAACATCACTTTGGAGCTGAGCAATCAATTGTGTTGCCATATATATGGGTCATTTAGTCCAACCTACATTGTTATTAGTGGATTGGGAAAAATTAGAGAATTGTAGAATCATCTCAATTCAATGGGACATTTCAGATCATCGAGTCCAACCATCAACCTAACTCTGACAAAAAACATCACCAAACCATACCTCTAAGCACTATTCCTACAAGTCTTTTAAGTGCTTCAGCTACATCCCTGGGCAGCCTAAAATACACTTTTCAGTGTAAAAACTTTCCCCCTCATTAGCTTCTCTCCCTTCACTAACATGTCAAGACTACCATGACTTCAAGGGTGTAATTGTTCATCTGGGTTAGCCAAAAGGTTCATAAAATGTTAAAAAAACCCTTGCACCCAAGAGCTGAATGCAAGGAGAAGGTCTAACCTACTGCATAAGGCCCAGCTGTGTTGTAGTCCTTTTGCACTGTTAGGAGAGGAACCGAGTAATGCTGCCAGAGCTTAGACTTTTTCACTGAGAGTAAAATGCATGCTGAAATTATAGATTTTGTTATATTGGTGTCATGAAGGTAATGCAGAAAGAGACTGATTTGTTGTAACATAGATTCCATACTGCTGAGACACCTCCAGAGGATGGATTAAGTCCCTCTTCAAAAGGAAATTGGTGTGGCTGGAGGTGGAGTGGGCAGGACCCATCAAAGCAACCAAGCAGGATCCTTTGGGGAACTTGGGAGCCTGAGATTAAATGTGGGTGGCAGGAGAAGTCAACACGGCCAGGCTGGACAAAGCATTGAGCAGCCTGATGTAGTGGGAGGTGTCCTCGACTATGGCAGGGGGGTTGGAACTCAATGATCTTTAAGGTCCCTTCCAACCCAAACTATTCTATGATTATAATTATCTACCAGCACTGGAAGTTTAACAGTATGAATAAGTCTGCACAGTGTAATTGTGAATGGTGCTTTTAATTTTCCTAAAATCATCCTGTTTTTTGCAATTTTACTAAGGCAAATATGCCTGTAGAAAATAGGATATTTCAAGCACAGCACAGAACTAAGTACAAAAAATGATGGAGAGTTGATGAATTTTCATTTTTGATTTTAATAATGCTAATGCTTTTGAAGATGCTAGCAATGGGGCAAAGCCAGAGGCATCCTTCTACATTAAATGGAGGATTTCCTCCTGGAAGCATGAATCAGTGAAGACAAATCATCATGAAAGAGTTGATACTGGAAGCATCATACACTTGATTCATAAAGCTGCAACTTCAAGGACTGCTGAGTCTCCCAGCACCTGGAAGGATCATGTCCTCCATGTTTGCCTGGAGGCTGCAACACATAAAGGGTTTGCAAAAAGAGAAACTTTTGCACTTGGTTAGGCTTCTGGGGAAAAGGAGAGGTGTCTATGAGTGTTTTAAACAGGAGGCAAAAAATATAATGTCAATTTTGCTATTAGTTTGTGATGGTTGTGGGCAGCAGACACAGTTGTTTCTCAAGATATGCTGGAGGGACTACTATCCCATTGTATTCTGTGGGGGTACACCCCAACTCCATGGCTGCCTCCATTCTCTCATCATTCGAATTTAAATAGATGTGATATCTGCACAGGTACCAACAGTAACCTCCTCACCCTTGCCCAGCAGTGACTGCAGGTCCCTCTGCCACTGAGTCATCTACTGGTTTCACTCTACTGTTCTCAGTTTTCTCTCTGGAAAAATAATACTTGCCCTTGATTAGTTTTTCCTGTAACATGAAACATGTGAAACCTCAATTTCTGAGTAAAGTCATGTGAACTTGAGAATCTGATACCCACAAATAAACGTATTTTCCCCTTATGTACCAACTTGATTAGGAAATGAGTATGCTCACTACTCCATGTTTCCTTTTTGCTTTCCATTTGCATTTATTTATTAGGAGCCAAAACCAGCAAGGTCTTGCTGTCTCATTCCTCACTATTGATTGTGAGGAATGACAGTGCTTTTGTGAATTATATTATTACATTTTCTGAAAGAATAATCTTTCTACATGACATATTTTCTCTGCTTTTTCTTTCTGGAATTTGTTAAGTAATGAAAGGTCTACTATTTGTAAATATAACACGACATATGGATCCAAAAGATGGATATAACTCCAAACATGTCAAGATTTGTTTGTTATAGAGTGTAAGATGTAGGTAGGTTTTGGAAATAGGAGACAGTGGAACTGGAAGGAGTGGCTTAACCAAGAGGATCCTCACCTACATTAGTTACTTTAAAAGAAGAGAAAAAGATTTATTAATTTATACTCGCATTATAATTATATGGCAGAACTCAATGGCTCTTCTGCAAACCCAGAACCCCATTCATCCAAGTCAGGTGCTTTCATCAGAGTTTAAGGAACCAGAGCTGTACAGAAAACAGGATTCTATCAAAATAGTCTCACCAACCATGCTCTGTACAAATGCTTCAATTCCAACTTATTTGTATGTCTCTGACTGTGATATAAAAACTGACTCCATCCCAGTCCACAGGTAGTGGAAATTCTATCTCAAAAGTGGGAGTTTCAGGCACATGTAACACTCATTATGTGAGTCAAGGCAATAATCTGGAAATTACTTTTAAAACATTTCTTCCGATGTAAATTAGGAGGAAGCACTTTAAATCATCACACTTAACACTGTATTGGCAAAATATGCAAAGTGCAGCAATACAAGTAATGAGACTGCACATTATTTGAATTTATAGCACATTAAATACTATAAAGTCCCAGGATATAATGTATTTCAGTTTTTCTTGATGAAGAGATGAGTATTTTCTTTTTAAGTATGGAAAACTGTAAAAAGACACATCAATTAAAAAAGCCAGTTATAATCCCCACCTTTGTTAGAAACAGATCTGAGAGTTAAGATACAATAAAGTGTGCCATAACACTTTTATTTAAAATTACTCTTTAATTCACATGTGACCACTTTACATCCACTTTGGCTTTGTTGTAGGGGTTTTATTCTGACTGATCAAAATATATGTAGGAGAAAGAGCCTCTGGCCATGAAATTCATTTCTTTTCATGCTGTAGAGGTGAGTTTGAAGCTCTCTGCACCACCTTTGTTCTCAAATATGGAGCTGGCATAGCAAGCCAGAAGACCACACGCTGAAACAAGGACTTGTACTTGATTTGAGATTAGTGTATAGTTTTGTGAGTACCAGAACATGAACACTATTATCAATACTGGACTCCACTTATGTAGACTCTTAATTTTGGGAATATGAAAATTAATCTGTCTTTATTACTTAGGTACCTTCAGTCTCCTGGAATGAGGAATTTAGAACGCCTTTGACAAGAATAAACAAGTCATATGTGAAGCAGTGGAAAATTATGATAGAATTGCATTTAGTCTGGTGCAAGAAACCAACCTCCTGCTCAAAAAAGGACTATATCCAGTTCTCAGGCCATTTATGGCTTTGTACAGTTCTTGAAAACCTGTGAGAATGGGAACGTCAGCATCTGAGTCATCTGTCTCAGAGTAGCCCCATCCTCTTGGAGAAAGTCTTTTTTCCTTATATTCATGTTAAACAACCCAAGTCACTGTAGCTCTCATGACGAGTTAAATGATCTGCCACTACCAAAAACGGATGGATATACCAAGAAGAGTTTAGCTCCATAGTATTGGTAAAATGTCACTCCATTAGTTGTAGGCTCTTTGATCTCCTTTTTACCTGTCTCGCCATTCATTAACAAGATCATGTCCTGCCATTTTCCAGCTGTTTGTTGTTCAGTTAAATAGTGATTTTTTCATGCATCCACCTTCTGAAAAGGAGCAAAGACATAGGTATTAGGCCTTTCTGAAATAATTCCTTTCTAGTTTCAATTGTTTAGATTCATCATAGCTACAGAATACACTAGAGCATTAAAAATGTGTAGCTGGTGTTATTTGACTGTAATGGATACTGAGTAGCAGTATAAAGGCATCTGGACAAGGAATTAAAATGCAAGTGCCTTCTTTGCTTTGATTCATTGCAATGTGAAAAAATTCCATTTAGTGTGCAGTAAACTTCACTCTTAACCGATCTTTAAGGAAAGAAATTGTGGAACTAGAGTTAAAGTCCTCATGAGAGCAAGGTGTGTTTCTTCTGTGCTGGCTCTGTGCAATCCAGAAAGACCTCTGAGGTCCATTCACCGTCTTACAGGATCCAGTTCTCATGATAATTAGGATGGCTCAAGGCCTAGTCTTATTTAATTTACTACTATGGAGGTAGCCTGTACACCTTTCATCCCACATAACTTCAGATCACTGAGTTAAAGATGCTGTTTCCTCATTGCTTTGAAATGTCTCCATTATCAACAGGGAGAGACACATGATTTTTTACCTTGAAGTTCTATTATTTGACAGAGGAAGATTTTAATTACTGTGACATCACCACACTCTGCATAAATACACCAAACTTGTGTATTTCCATTTTAGTACTTTGCAAAAATCTATTCCTCATGCTCTCCTGTTCCTTGCTCCCATGCCCCTCTTTGAAATGTCACTGTATCTCACACTATTTAATCTGAAGTGAAAGAGAACACCCCAATACAGCCCAAGCACAAGAAAATTACTGTTGAATAATTCATTTTTTCATACTGAAAGTTTTTGAGATGCTGTTAATTTTCTAGTATGCAATGCATCTCCCTGGCAGTTCTTCTTATTTATGTTTTGCTTTTTCAGAAAAATTACTATGAAGAGCAGAACAATTCATAATTTAATCCCCCAAACTCACATAAAATTTTGAATGGAATCCATTGGAATTACATGACATTTACGTATTCACAGTGTTTATTTCTAATTCAGTTAACAACTTAAAAAACTCTAAACCTTTCTTAGGGAACATGTGGGTTTCATGAGAGAATAGATGCTAGTTTAATTCATTGCCATATACATTTGGTATGGTCTATAGTAATATCAATCCAGAGAGTAAGATTGAACAGTTATCCCTGGTCATTGAGCCCTCAGACACTTCTGCTTCGAATGAAAATCACTCTTCTGAAGATGTCTGTACTGAAAGTTAAATAATTTTCATTATCCTTTTCAACCTGAGAGAGGAAGAGGAAAGAATCAATTTTCAGAAAGGAAAAATATCTCTTATAATTTGAAAAACAATTTTAATTGGAAGCTTCAGGGGAAAAAAGGAAAGGGAAAGGGAAAGAGGGAAAGGGAAAGGGAAAGGGAAAGGGAAAGGAAAAGGGAAAGGGAAAGGGAAAGGAGTATTTGGGTTATGACTTTGTCCAAAATTCACACGAGAGGGGACAGATTGAAATGGCTCATTTACTCGTTCCATTTCAAGGACCAACATCTAACCTTGGATGACTTACATGAAGTCACATCTTTCTGCTGTGCTTCAGTTTTCTCTGATGTTTAAGGAGATGACAGAACAACCTGAGAATTTCACTTTTTGAAGCACTTTGCAGTTAGGTTTCCTTTTCCTTAATCACTTTATAACCCAAGAGCTGTCCTACCACAAGAGAGAAGGTCTGAGATTTTCCAGGAATTTTCTCTACCGGAATAACATCTAGTTTTTCCCAAAATGAAATACTGAGCTCATATGAAAATTATACTCTGCACTTGAGTGACTCAAAACATTTCTTTAGAATGACCAGAGAAAACTTCAAGGCCTTAGTAGGGCACAAGAGTCCTCATGACTTTTAGTTATGGACATTAAACATTCGGGTCATAAAATGTGATGATGGGACAACTGTTATCATCCTGCTTTTATTCTTCAGACCAAACCAATCTGTGCCGAGAGGAACACAGTGACACGGGAAAGATGTCAAGTAATGGAAACTTGTCATTAAAAGATGATGAATGCATGTAATTAACTGGTGGAGTACACACACAAGATTATGTAAATCTATTGATAAAGCCATCAAAGTGCTCAGGTTCTGTGTAGCCTCACTCTGGGCTACTTTAAAAGTCATGAGGATGTTGAATGAAAATGTGATTCCAAATGTGCACTGAATATAAATATAAGAAGAGATGTCTTTACAATGAAACATTCTTTCCCAAAGCTAAGAGCGTTCATCTGCAATTCCAACTTTTTCAGAAAATCAGCTTAGGACTTAACTTTACCCAGATGCTTAGATTTACCAAATACCCAAATGTTTCCTTGGACAGTGCCCTAGAGAAGGCTGGTCTGTCCAGAGAGCATCCAGACTTGTTCAGTACATCCCTGCTCTGGGAGAGAAATCTCTGTTCTCTTCCCATTAAAATGAATGTTTAAACCTAACAATGTGTTTTCCTTATATGTGACACATCCATCAAGCTGACAAATGATGAAAAAATAAACAGATGAATCCTGCTGTCGTGCTCAGCAATGAGAGAGACCTGTAGGATTTGATTAGTTGGACCGTTTCCCCAGCTTGAGCAACAGTGTGCTTTGCAAGCCCCTAGCTACCATTTTTCCCAGCTTAGTTTTCTTAAGATTGGGCTAACTCAAGCCTTTCTAAGATGATGTTTGCTAAACTGAAATCAATAGAACAACCTGCTGAAGACTGATGGCATTTCTGCACAAGTTTTACCCTTTCGGCTGTTTTAAAGCATTAGAAAAATGAACTGTCCACAAAGAATATATGGAGAAATGGAGAAATGTTTCAAGCTATGAACACAAGCAAGAACAAAGCTATTGTGACCTTTGAGCAGTTCTGGTTTTGAATTAGACTGAGGTGGAAGTGGTGTAAGAGCCAGCAGTGGCATAATCCCCTCAGAAGTGAGTAGAACCATTGTTGTCGCTCCCCAAGCAGAAAGCAGTTAGAATTTAATTCCCAGTAACATAAAATTTCAACTATTTCTTATATTGAATCAGATTTTACTCTGCAGCTGTCTAGCCAGCCTTCTTGTGTTAGATGATGGAGTGAAGTAATAGACCAGCTGATGAAGAGTGGAAGACTAATTGTCAAATATAATAGCAAAGTTTCCATATGCTCCCCTGTGATATTAACTGTGATCTTTTCTTCAAACTCCTAGAAGAGATTTCCATGTCTAAACCGGATCAGTATGATTCTTTTGGTTCAGGATTCCCTGAATAGGACTACCTCTTCTCCCAAGGATTAATTGATTCTTTAGACTTCTTTTTAATTGCCCAGGAAGCAAAAATGAAAGCAAGTTTTTCAAGAAGACACAAAAATGCAGATGAAGGGAAAGCCTCTGTTGTAAAAAAGTTCACAAAGTATTTGACAGTGTAGAAACAAATAAGGAAAAGTAATGTATGCCTAGCACTAAGGGACATACATCAGATGATGCAGGTGATCATGTTGTTGGTTGCATCCCTGTTACATATATATAGCAATAAGCAGTGGTGTCCAAATCAGGATTATGATCACATTTTGCAGACAGTAAGGGATATAAAAATATTTTCTCTGTAATAAAGAAATCTCTACAGTAATAACAAGAAACTCAGAGAAACAGAGTCCATGCACACTTCTGATAATATAAATGTTCACTTTTACAGAAACTACTCTGTGAACATGGAGAGAGTAATTGTTTCCATTTTTTAACAGCAGCTCTTGAACACAGTCGGTTTTGTGGAGATTTTGTTTGTTGAAGCAATATGTTGCAAACCACAGAAACACATTTACTTGGCACTTTCTCCTCCTGCAGTACTTTTACCGTACTTTTACAAAATTCCAAAGTGGACAGAAATGCCACATCTCTACCAGTACATTACCCAGGCCAGGTGCCTTTCTCTGTCCCCTGCAGCACAGAACAGCTCAGCAGCACACTGCTACACTCTTCCTCTGCCATATAGGAGGGACTTATCCATAGCATCCACAACCTCTCTGGGCAGCCTCTTCCAGTGTTTCACTACCCTCACCATAAAGAATTTCTTTCTTATATCTAGCCTGAATCTGCCCCATTCCAATTTACATCCATTATTTCTACTCCTCCCATCACATATCTTATTAAAAAGTCCTACCCTTGCCTTTCTGAATGTCCCCTTCAGGTATTGATAAGTTCCTATGAGGTCCCCCCTGAGCCTTTTCTTCACCAAGCTGAACAGACCCAATTTCTTCAGCCTGTCTTCATAAGGCAGTAGCTCCATCCTTTTGATCATTTCCATGGCCCTGATCTAGTTTAAAACCATTCACTCTTGTCACTCCATGCCCTGGCAAACAGACCCTTCCCAGCTTTCTCATAGGTCCCCTTAAAAGTACTGGTAGGCCAGTCTGAGTTCTCCCCAAAGCTTTCTCTCCTCCAGACTGAGCAGCCTCAACTCTTGCAGCCTGTCACCAGCACCTCAGGAGGTGCTGGCTATGGTTTGTTGTGTAGCATCATAGCTAAGTAGTGAACTAGAGAAACTAGTGAATGAAAGACAGCCCAACAATTGGGATCCCTCACTACAAGAATAACATTGAAGTCCTTTCCAACCCAGACAATCTTAAGATTGATTACATGATTCTACCTACCTCAATTTTAATGGGCACTGAGTTACAAGAAATTTTTTCCCAATTTAGAAGTTAGTAGTACTGACCAGTTGACTGGGACCAACTACATTAGCCATGAAGCAGCTCAGGTGAGAGTTAGGAGCCTGATTTTTGCCTCTTAATGAAGATTTTTACCATTATTTTAGTGGTAATAGTTTCAAATCCCAGTTATCTCACTATGGCAGGGCTTTGGAAAAGTAAGGTTCATTCTTAATATAATTAAGCTTTCTGGGGACATTTAATTTTTATGCACACATTTATAAATAGAAATAAATATTTGTATAAATGAAAAAGTGACAGTTGGTCTACAGTGCATTGTTAGCTAGTTGCTTTTCTTTATACAAGTCAGATAAATATTGTGTTTCTCTGTTTAGCTTAAAAACATGAGCCCAACTTCACTTTTTCTTGTATATTCTGGTGTCAGCTGCATGATTAAGTTCCTCTGTAATAAATCTTGGATCAGCAGCAACTATACTACCCTGTGATAAACTTTCACCTCAGTAATGCAGTAAAGGGGTAAATAAGCAGAATGCCTGAAAATAGGGGTGTTCCCTCCCAAAAGATCTATTGTACTTCTACCATGTCCCTTAATTCAGAGATCAATACATTATTAACTGCTTTATTGCTAGAGATTTGTGGTGTTCATTTAATTTTCATTAAATGTGTCTCCCTCAGGGCTAGACAGATTTATTGTGTCCTCCAGGTGCTAAGTCACAAAGAGAAAAAAATTCCAATGAACTGAGTTTCTTGCATGAGAATATCAAAGAAAAGCAAACCTTTTCAATTTTGCTGGCACAATAAGAGCTTTTTATTCTCTTTGAACATCAATTTGATGGAGCCTATGCAGATTATGAGGATGTAATTCCTCACTGACTTTCTACTATTGTGTCTAATCCACTGATGTGCCAGATCTCATTGGTAGTGGCACATGATAAGAGAGGATCTTCTTCTGGTGTCTTCCTCTCATAAAATATATAGGAAGTTCCTGAGTTTAAAGCAGTGAGAATTTAGAAACTGGGACTCAAGAAGTCCCACTGTATACTATCCTTACTGTCATACTATTGAAGAGGAACATCACGGGGTAAGAATGGCCATCAGTGAGATCAAAGAGGGATGTGTCTTGCTTGTGGCAGGGCTAAGCACAAAGAGGATATTTGCATCCCTTCTGGCGAATTAATGTATTTACTGTACCAAAAGGAGCAATTCAAAGATATCACAGTTGATGACTGGGATGCTCACAGAGGAGCAAGTTGGAAGGGTGGGTTGCTTTGCTGATTTCTGCTTCCTTGGGATCCTGTGAACCAGCAAAGTTGAAATATGATTTATGGCCATAGTGTGGGAATGAGTGTTGGGCCCAGGTAGCTGATATTTGTGAAGATCCAGCAAGGCTGGCTGCCTGCCTACTGTTTATCACTGCTGTCAAAGGGATGCAGCTTTTGGAGAAGGGTGAAACTTGTTATTGTGACACCGACACATTGCAGACAACAGATGAGACAGCTGCACTGTGAGATTAAAGGAAAAACACATCCTTTTATTTCTGATATTCAGCTCTAGTTTGAAACCACGCAGCGAGTGGGTGTATTTTTCTTTCACTGTTCTCCCTTTGAGGTGCCTCTATTTTATTTTCTGCTTCACTTTCATTGCAATTGCAATGCAAATAGGTTTACAAACATGACAGAATTGTTTCATAATTATCACAAAATCCAGGTGTTTGTTTTGGTAGAAAAACTGTGCAGCAAGATACATCTGTGCCTTTTTGGCTATATTTACCAAACTTCAAAGATTATCTGCCTGATGAGTAAGGCCAAGTGACAAAGTTTCAGTGCACATCTCCAAAAACTACACTTATTAATTTTTCTTCAGCTTTCAGAGTAACTCAAAGTTATTTTATTTAACTGACAATCATGGTCACATAATTCTTAATACTTGGCTATATTCTAGCAGTTGCATGGAATAAAACACCCAGCACTGCATCAGTGTATTCTTTTTCTTTCCTACCGAACAAAGTAACTTTAGTAGTAGCACTTTCTTGTTTGTTTGCTCCTTTTTTGCTGTTATTAATGAAGCTGCTGACACACTTAGTGAAACTGAATTAAGAGTTAATAAGCATTGGAACAAGCTACCCAAGGAAATGGTTGAGGCTCCATCACTGAAGGTATTAAAGAAACAGGTAGACATATTGCTTGAAGATATGGTTTAGTGATGGTTCTCATCAGATTTAGGTTGATGGTTTGACTCAATTATCTAAAAGGTCTCTTCCAAGATAGATGACTGTTTGAGGACTAAAAATAATGAATGTAAATTGGAAGGGGGTAGATTCAGGCTAGACATAAGAAATTCTTTACACTGAGGGTGGTGAAACACTGGAAGAGGTTGCCCAGAGAGGTTGTGGATGCTCCCCCTCTGGAGGTGTTTAAGGCCAGGCTGGACAAGTCACTGAGCAACTTGATCTAGTGGGAGGTGTCCCTGCCTTTGGCAGGGGGGGTTGGAACTCAATGATCTTTAAGGTCCCTTCCAACCCGAACTATTCTATGATTCTATAACTACCTTTACCTGAGGGAATACTTTTGATTAAGACATTTTTGTTTGCTTTGCTGCCTGCTGATCTGTAGCAGCTAGTATTTGCTGACTGTCAGGCTGGCACTGCAAAGCTGTTTTCCCATAGATTTGCCAGCACCTAGCCCAGTGCAGCCATCAATAGATAAACAAATTTGCAAGTTGACACAGAGGGCTGGCAGAAGCCATTTTATTTACATAATTAAGTACACCACTTAATGATTTCCCATCAGACCATGGTGTGGTAGGATTGTTATGAACAGGGCTGGGGGATTATGTGCTTCGGACTCCAACAGAGATTCAGCAAAGAGCTGGCAATTCATGTTTTGTAGCTGACTTACTGCCTTATTTGAAACTGTGTAATGATGTCTGTTTATGTGGTGTTTGGGGTTTTTTACTGGTTTTAGTATGAATGATCATCTAGTCCAATACCAGTTGCTAAAAATTAATATATAAGAAGAATACAAGGGGGGAGAGTTACTTATCTCAAAGCAAAAGCCTGAAAATTGGAAGGAATATGCACTTTCCCTTCCCTTTGAAAATTGTGCCAAGTCCTGAAGGGTGTGGAGAATTTTTTTAAATGTCACTGTAGTGCCCTCTAATCCCTCAAAAGTCACCAGGCAAAAAGAGTGAAGCATTTCTTTCAAAAAATAATAATCCAGAAGGTTCTTGTGTCATTGACATCAGTAACAGCTTTGACATAATTCTTTACACCTAGTCCATGAGGAACCCCAGACCATGTAAACTGAAAACTTGACTTAAAAATTTAGTGATCTTTTAATAGGAAGCCACAATTTATTTTTTTGGAAGGAAGAACAGCCATTTAAAACCCATATCTTTCTTTCAAAGCCGGCATTAAAATATAGCTAGGAGCAAAACTTTGTTTGCCTGAAGTTAGCAACAAATGCTCCTACAGTGGATCTTAGACAGAGATTTGATGCCATCTAAAATACCCAGCACACTTGACACTGATTAGATGAGTGTGACATTAATAAAGCCAGCCTAATTCAAAACTTGACATACTAAGCAATAAACTGTCATGAAATAAACCTCAAATAATATTTATTTCTTGCTTCCGTAAACAAAACAAGGCAGAAAGAGAACACTTCAGCTCATGGTTGGACAGGATGAGAAGTTTTCTTTTGGTAGTTATCACTAGACTTTTAAACAAGAGGAGAAGATTTAATATTTCAAGCAATCAACAAATCCCTTTTCTCTGTCAAAATGTATTATCTGCTTGTCACTAAAGGGTGTCTCCTTGGTGCATTGAGTGGAGACTCAGTCAATAAATATACACTCTTCACTGCATATATATTCTTTTGAACCACTTATCCAGGAAGTGTTAGGAAATCCTCAGCTACCAAGAGTATTGTTGAAGCCAAAGCAAAAGCCATAGTGAATTCTTTAAATTCAGTGTATAGAATCACCTCAGCTGGAAGGGACATTTCAGATCATTGAGTCAAACCATTAATCTAAATCTGACAAGAACCATCACTAAACCATAACTCTAAGCTTTATGTCTGCCCATCTCTTAATTATCTCCAAGAATCATGCCTCAACCACTTCCCTGGTCAGCCTATTCCAATGCTTAATACCTTTAAGTACATCACTAAGTGGCCTCCCAAGCACTTGAGTTTTGAACCACATGGTGCAAATATCACGGATATTCCCCTATTTGTATATCTAGATTGAACTTTAATGAATCCTTCATGTGTCCCCTTAGAAAGACATGAAAATACAGCTTCCAGTTGCAGACACAGGATTTTAGTTTAGGGAGCAGTTTACCTGGGAACAAATGGTCTTCAGGAAATTGTTTTCTTCATCTAATAAAGGTCATTACAATTTATTAGATTCCTATGAGGTAATGGCAAGGGAGCATTTTCTAATGATTCAGCAAGGAAAGATTAACTCTGATAATATTGCTGCTTTACTGGCAATCCCTGGGTTGTCAAAACCACTTTTGATTCCTCTGACACAAAGTGACACCAGCTACTCATTATGTAAGACTTACATCCAAACCCCGAGCCTAAAATTGAATGAGGCCTTATAAATAATGTAACAATAAGGTAAATTATGCAAGAATTCATTCCAGAAAGTGTCTGAAGTCATCAACAAATTATATAATAAGGAGCTCTTCTTTCTACTAACTTAAATAAGCAAATTGAAATAGGATTTCTTCAAGAGCTTCCTCAGCAGTTTCTTAGCAGCCACTTGGGGTTCCTGAGCAATTTCATTTAAACCAAGACCTGCAAAGTCTATCATGAACTCACAAATCCCCATTACATTCTCTCTCATGCAATGTCATTTAAACTACTTTCTCACTCTGTTGGCCACTAGACCAGCTGGCATTGCAGGGACATCAGTCTTCCTTCCATTCTCCCCTTCTGCATCCATGGGGTTACACAGGAGACATGAGAACATCTCTAGATCACCACAGCCTGTAGACCATCCACAAGATTGGAAGCTGATGCATAAACCTCTCTTCCTCTGGCTCTCAACATATTGGGCAGGCAACCAGGGTGACAGTGTGCAGACTGTAGCCTTGAGAGGGACTCCTTGGTGACCTTTTTGTTTCTAGTGTTAGATGTCATTACATTACTGTGACACAGGATCTCATCTCTAAAAGCCTGTTTAGAGACACTGATGCATTCTGTAGGTTCATAACCCCATCTCTCTTTCCATTTAGAGAGAATAATTGTTCCTGCTGCCTTTTACTAGAGGACAAATTCAGTATCCATCTCTGCAAACCACTCTGCTGTGTTAGCTCATACTCCTTTTCAAGTTAGACAGTTATAAATCCTCAGTTTAAAATGTTATTTCCAGGACTCAATTAATATATTCCGTTTAAATATTTAAATTACTTCTGTAAAACAAATACAGCTACCATTTTTACAGTCTCAAGGAGAGGCTGGAGGTTCAAGCATTTCTACCTACTGTACTGACAGAAAGACTCTGGTTGTCAGCCAACACTGAGACAGTAGGTGCCCAAATCTCTCTGTACCTTCATGGAGTAATACCCCACATACTCCTGCATGTCCCAGAGATTTGACTGAGAGTGCAGTGTGATGCCAGGCTGATACAATGCTTCCAGTTTTAATCTCTCTCCCAGCGGGAATTTCCATGGCTTCCCAGCCACCCCCAGGTCACTCTGTATGCCAGGCAGGTTTTAAGAGATGAGTGATTTGACAAGAGTACAGACTAATAAAATTATTATTATACTTAGGGAGAGATGAGCAGTTACTTGTAAGCAAACATGTAGTTCCTCTGTAGTTCCCAGACTTCTATTTTAGGATGAGAACAATCACCCTCTGGAGTCAAGTGGTTGTCTGTCCTGACTCTATAGAGAGACTTTGACAATCAATTTTTAGATGAACACGACAAGATGAACCTGATCCAAGAGGATGGGATGATTTTTCATGTGACTAATGATAATGATGAAAACAGCCAGAATATTTTGGCCCAGCAACTGATTTCAGTGGCCTGCAGCTTGTATGCAAGGTAGTCTTTTCCTAAACATTAAAGTGGTAAGGTGTTTTCACAGATCTTGCATAATAAATGTATGGTTGAGCTGCACTAGTAACATATAATCATATTTCTTTCATGATGTGCAGAGCTCTCAACTGTACTCACTGACATTATTAAAGCTACTGGTATAACAGATTGCATCAGGGGATACCTTTGTGTTAAATGGCCTGTAGTAATTGTGTCATTGAATTGAGCTAATAATCACCACATTGTGCCACAGCACCAGGGAAGAACATCTTTACAGATTATCTAATACTATAGGAACAAGGTTCTTAGGCTCACTGAAGGCAGAATTCTTCTCGTCTGTGATTTTTATTGGGGTGGGACTGATGTCCTGCTTCATAATTTCCAACTCATCTTTGGAAGCCTGCTGCAGGATGAGTGAGCATTGTAGCACAACTAAACTCTGTCACACAGCTATCTCAGAGACAAGTAGCTGCAGTTATTGCATATTCAGTGTCAGCCAAAATCTAGACTCTGAATCTTTTCCCAAACTCACCTTGCACCATATAATTCCAATGACCTTAGCACAGTCACACTTGACTAACAAAGGCAGGAACAAGTAGGGAAACAGACATCACTCACAAAGAATCAGGTTTTTTTCATTTGTGTCATAAATCTCATTTAATATAGCTGGAAATCAGCAATGATTCACAAGACTGAGCCCGGACTTAGTTTCTCAGTTCCCTTTAGACCTTCCCTTTAGAGGGGACTCAACAACTTAGTCTAGAATTATTTCTTTTGTAAAACTGGAATTTTCTGGATTTTCTCTGTAGCAGCCATCTAAAACTTCATTACAAGGTGGTTATTCAGAAAATAAGACCTCATTCTTTTGTAAAAAATGCCTTCTTTGTTCTACTGAGAGTGGGTTAAACTTTTTTTATTCTGTCACGTGAAGGCTGACTACAGAGAAGATGGAATCCCTTTTTACAAGAAGTGACTTGGAAAAGATGACTGATAATTGGTACAAGATACCACCAGGGAGATTCCAACTGGACGTAAGAGGAAAACTTTTCCTGATGAGAACAATCAGCCATTGGAATAATCTCCCCAGGGAAGTGATGGATTCCCAAACATGGCAAGAAGTGACAATTCTAAGATTCAGCTGGGAAAGATGCTTGCCCATCTTGTCTTGACAGTGCTTTTGCCAGGAAATGTTGGACCAGATGATCCTTGAGGTCTCTTCCAACCTGGTATTCTATGAGTCTATGATTCTAAAGAAGTTTATGATCTGATGCAGGTTTCTTTTGAGCGAGATGATTTAGAACCAAGACCTTAGAATGGCTTCTAGTGTATGAACTCCACAATTAAGAATATTGGTTTTCCTGATTTAAAAGTCTCATATAGCCTTGGTCTGTGAAGATTAACATATAAGTGGAGACCCAGCTTCTAGCTTAGTTTCTTTTTGCATATTCTCCAGGCTGGCATGTGTTCAGTGTCAGTATTGCTGCCTCTGCCAGCTGTGGAACCCAAGCTGATTAACTCACCCTTGTTCACAGGGTTGTATGTATTTTCCAGCCATTTCTACCCACTGCTCCTCAGTCATCTTGGGTTAATTCTCTTTGCTGCAAAAATGACACTAAAGCAAGAACATGAGCTGTGGATGCTGTAAGAATGTGGAGCTCTGGGGGTTTTTTATTACTGCATAGCAATGAAACAAGGTTTTGAATTTGAATGATGTGACTTAAAATGTGTACAGAGAGCAGATGCAGAGATCTGAGACAATTCTAATGGCTTAAGTGCAGAGCAAATCCACAAGGAGATGACTCTCCTATAATTTCACTGCTGTGTGTAGATACAACAGTATTTAGTTTTATGTTTAGCCTCCTTTCCTCATAATTCCCTCTTTTTTCTGCTGCAAGGAAAAAAATATCTTTGCTGCTGGAGGCAAACAAGTGAAATAATAGCAGCTGTTTTCAAACTGCAAATGTAGCACAATGAAATCCCATGAGTGCAAGGTGTCAAATGTAAATATTAATTGATTAAGCCACGTGCAAGCAGCTAAAATAAAACATTTTTTAACTGCTACTCCAATTCTCTTGTCACTGACATCAGAAAAGTCTAAAAGACTGCAAAAGTTCATCATACATGGCTGTAGCTTTTAAAAAACTATTGGAAATGTGAGAAGTTATCAGAGAAAAAGGTATTTGGCAGAAAAACAGAGTGTCTAAACCAGGTTAACTCACATGCAGGCTATTCCTTTATTTCCTGAAAATAAAAAATGCCCCTACAGAAAATCAGCTATTTCCTGAGCTTGATATCTGTGCAGGGGGAATGGAAGCATTTGTTCCAGCTGAACAGCAGGAAACAAACTGAATTTATCAGCAAAGGAGAAGCATGAGTTTAGCTCCACATTAAATTTACTTTCCTTGGTGTCAAGGAGCTACATGGTCTATTGCCAGGCTATGCCAGTTGGCTTCCAGGCCAGAAAGTTGGGTCCTCATTTATTAATAGCAGAAGAATGCAGTTCTGTTTTCTGAGAGCTGCTTTTTCTTCCCAAATCAGGCAACCATGTGCCATTTCTCCTCATCTTTCCACATTCATCACAGGCAAAGGGCACACCATATTCTAACCACCTCCTCCCAGCACCATTAACTCACTCAGCAACACCACTTGCACCCACGAACGAGGCCTTCAAGATCATTCACTTCTAGTTTTTCACTTGTGAAAGAGCACAATGGGAGCCTGTAACTTTTATCCACTGACAATGTGGATGGGAAGACCCCAAGGGAAGGGTAGTGGTGTGATACAGGAGAGGGCACTGTCCAATGGGGAAGGAATCACGTGGTCCGCATTGATTTGCACCATTTAGCAAGGACCATGTCATAGCTTGGCCTTGAGTTACCAATGACTGCCCAGAGAAATGATGAGGCACCATCCCTGGAGGTAATTAAGAAGGAGGTAGAGACACTGCTTAGAGATTTAGTTTTGTGATGGTTCTTATCAGAGTCAGGTTGATTTTTGGACTTGATGATCTGAAAGATCCCTTCCAACCAAAGCAATTTTGACACCAGCTGTGGAACTGGCTCCATGATGGAGAGTTTCACTGGCATACTCATAATTCCCCAAACCTTGCCAGAAAAAGATCTCCTAATTGACTAAAACATCTATATATGAGAATAATCACACCCTAAATCAGCAAAAATAGTATTTAATTTTATTGCCTAAGATGCAGACAGTGAGGTAACAGAGGCCAAGGAAAATGAAACACTTTGTCCAAAAAAGTGAGTTTCTTTTTTTCAAAAAGGAGATTTTGAATAGAAAATCTTTATCCCATGTCTCCTGTTTTGCCAATTTTCCTTGAAAATAGCACTGTGGTTGCTCTTCTCTTCCCTCTCCCCCATTCACCAATGCCATCAATCATATTATCTTTCCTTCCAGCCACTTTGGCTAGGGAATTAAAAAAGCATTGATCGGCAGACCTCTGTTTGTATGCCATGAGTAGAAGATTGTTCAGCACCTCTAATTCAGCAACTAGTGTTCTCTGCAGATCCTGTGTTTAAAGATTTAGTTAATGCATGAAGCAATTATTAAAGGGTATAGTAACTACACTTGAAAAACATTCCATAGTTACAGATGCTGCTGGTAAATTCTCCAGGATAAGGAAGTGCAAGTGAAAATACAAAATTTGCTTGTTATTCCAAGTAAAAAGCTTGTTACCTTTTTCTCTAGAGGTAAAAGATCCTGCAACAGGATCTGTAAACATATCTAGGGCAAGGGTATTCACTTTTGATATTGCTTCCAGTCATCCAGCATTGCTTCTCCTTTCTCTGCCCTAAAACTTAGCCAGGCCCATGTGAGAGTAGAGACAATGTTGCAAATCTGCAGTGGTAAGAAAAGCTTTTCTATGCAAAGTTAGAGAAGAAAGAGGTCCTTTATTGACAATGCACACCAGAGATATGGGATCCTTCCCAAAGATGTCAACTTGAACACCAAAACTGGCAAACATTTATACCCCAACATCCATTATTTCAAGTTATTAGACTAACCATGCATAAAGTGTCCACTTTCACTTGCTCATTAGATTTATCCTTTACATTGGATAGCCCTTAATAGCCCCACTTTGCATGCATTAATTTTTAATTAAAAATCATTTATCACTTCTTTTAATTGTACTGATCAAATGCCCTATATCCCATTATTATGAGATGAGTAGTGGGTTGTTAAGCAACATTTATGGGAAAAATGTGGGAAAAGCAAAAATCACAAAATTATTTATCATGCTATTTTACACTTCTAATGCCAAGCTTCTGGTCAAATACCAGATTCTGTCTTAGTGATCATTAAGATAACAGAGCCAGATCCTTACTTTGTAAATGTTACAGCTTCTCATTGTCTAGAGGGTGAAAAAAGATCAACTTAGAGATGTAACACTTCCCCCATCCAAAGTATTGATAATCATGCTCAATATTTTTGCCTAATCACAGTGTAACCTTGCCGAATCCTACACTGTCATATGTAGGTGGATCCTGATTTGGTATGTCTCAATGTCATGCCATTGCTTGTATAATCATCCTATTAAATTCTGGTTTATGGATCATTATCATAAACATTTTTATATCAAAACAAGTGCTATAAGTACCAGCATTAAAACAAAGAAAGTCTGAATTAATGATTTTATTCATGAACTCAGATTCAGTCCTAATCCACTAAAAATTTTATATATCCAATTTTCTGACATATCTTCTTTGATCTTATGTGTTTCCCATTCTGTTTTTCCCAGCAATTCCAAATCATGCTCCACATCCTCAGTTACATTTGGAATATGTATGCAACAGTGATCTATTTTGTCTTTCAAATATTCACACATACCATGCTCCTTTAGCAATAGACTCCAATTCCCATGCTATTTTTACTCCTGTTCGTGGATCATTCCAGGTGTCATCATCGTCATCTATTGCTGGTCTTTTCAACCCTGCCATCTGCGAATTTCCCTGACTTCCCTTAAAGGGAGACCTTTTCCATATAGGGCATAATGCAGGCAATCCTAATGTGATTTGCTCAAACCAGGACACTTTCCCACCAATGGGTAAGTGAGAGGTCCAAGTGCCATCACTCATTGCCCAGACTAAATGTCCAGGGCTGTGAATCATAAGTCAAGTTTCCAGGGACTAGTCACATTCAACTTATTCTCTAGTCTCCAACATAAGCACCCATATTTCAGAGCTGCTGCAAAAAGGGTTATAGGTTGAATCACTTGGTGCACTGAATTACAATTATACACTCATTCACACAGCCACCAAGGAACTATCTTCTCTTTTTCCCTCATAGATGTGCTTTCATCTACTACCGTTGAATTTTCTGAAAACCTTAATCCATCCCATGTAAAACACTGCGAGGTCTTTTCCATGTACCTAAATTTTAAAAGTACTCTGACTCATACTCTTCTAAAATTTTGTACTTCAAAAAATTATCAGTTAACTTGGTAACTCCCTGCTTTGCTTCATGTTTGATAGGATATTGTTTAATCCCCACCAGTTTTCCCCTTCCTTTAATTCAATTTTCACACGTTATGCCAGTTTAGATTTTCCTGGGATATCAGTTGCCCATACCATGGGGATTACTGCATGATTCACTTCTGAGGGCATTTCCTGTGCCTTTGGACTTTCTTGTATCATTAAAATTTCCTCTGATTTTGATTCACGTACTTTTAACAGCAGCTCCCCATTTTTGGAAATGATCTGTGCATTTAATTTAGAGAACAGATTTCTTCCCATTAAGGGTATTGAATACTCTGGGACACCTACAAATTTATGTGTTATAATTTTGTTCCAAAGGTTTAAATCCAAAGGTTATTGGAGTGGCTGGTTTTCCTCTTTCCCTGTGGCTCCAATAATGTTTTCTGGGTTTGCTTCTGTTTTTCCTTTTTGTGTATTCATCACTGAAAGTGTCTCTCCTGTATCTAACAGAAATATAACCACATTTTACCTCAGCTTAATTGTAACCAGAAACTCAGCTGGGTTCACCTCCAGTTCCCATCAGTCTGTGTACTCTCACAGAACCTCTATTTTGGCTGCACCTTGTTCATTATTAACTTTCTTTGTGCATTTTCTTTTCCAGTGCCCTTCCTCCTTAGAGGGCACATGGATTTATTTATGGGAGGTGGGAGGGGGGAGGCTCCATTACCTGATCTCCCTCTTCCTCCCTGAATTCCTTAAATGACCCCTCCCCTGCTCTTAGTTTGGGAAACTCTGTGCCCCAGTCACCACTGCAAGCAATTGTTTCTGTTTTCAAACTTCATTCTTTCTCTCCCTGTTAATACAAACCTTTCATGCCACTTCTAATAAACTGTCCAAGCTCCCCTCCGTCCAGTTTTTGAAATGTAACACCAAAAAAAAGCAACACTGGAAAATTTAGCAAATCTGTCACAGTGAAATACCAACACTCATGTAGCTGCCTTCAAAACATGGGAATGAGGATAATGGAAGTGGGAGAAAAGTACACAGTAATAAGACAGAACCAAGAGATCTGATTTTCTCAAAACTAGAAACCTTCTGGGTTAAAAATTTTACACAGAGATTAAGATGCACTTACTGGGAGTAGAAGTGGAGTCATTGTGGTACAGTCTGGACTTCCTGTGCAGGAACCTTCTAATTTGCTCTGCTGATATCTTGTTAGACAAAAGCCTATGTCATGAGACAGATTGAAGACATGCATCCCTTGCTCCTAACTTACAGTGAATAACCTGGATAACACCTCAAAGCCACTGGAATACAAGTGCTACTGACATTGGTGGAAGTTTTTTTCACAGAACTGTCCAAAGCAAGTCCATTTTCTTCCGATGCTTGAGAAGAATCAGCAAACACATATTTTTTCACCAAACTGAAGATCTGGTCCAAGATCTAAAATAACAGTAAAGGAATTTTCACACCTTGCTCTAGAGGAATTTTAATACATAATATGTTTGTGATAAATACATTTTGTAAGGCAGTACTTAGTGGAAAAGCATATTTCTGACTAAAACCCCCAAACCCAGCAGGAATTTAAGTGAATGGATGGAGCTAAAACTGTGAGTTATCTTTCATTCATGAAACTATAGCTGACACTTCACTGTGAGAGTCTGTGAGAAAGTACTTGACTACCCCTGTGCAAAAGTGACTGGGTATTCAACATTCAGCTGTCACCTACACAAGACTATAGCTACCTGTATAATCTCTCACATATGGTACCTTTCAACAACTCCCAAGTTACAGATAAACATCTATTTTATAGGCAGGGACTGGAAATAAAGAGCAGGGATCTTACTGGTACTTATATATTTCAGTACCAAAACAATCACTTTAACAAGACATCCACTGATAGGCAGTGGGGATTCAAACAACCTCTGTTCCAGAATTCTATATTCCTTGCCCCTCCTATGTGTATCTTTGACTTGATAAAAGACTGGCCAGAAATTTCATCCACAAAAACCCCTACTTTTAGTTCTCCATCTAGGCCCATCATAAAAAAAATAGAACTTGCAGAAAGCAAGAGTTTCTGCCTGAGGCCAAGATATTAACCTGGGAAGCAGTGGATTGAGAAATAACTCCTACCTATGAGATTTCAGAGGATGGATTTGAACTGGATTGTATGTGATTAGTGTTTCGCCATTGACAAGGTACAGTTTTCAATCACTGAGCAAATAAATACCTCACTGGCTCAAAGTGGAGCAGCTCCAACCAGAAAAATTGCCTCCACAAGCAAGTGTTTGCTGTGGTTCAATTCTCTGATGCAAGTCAGGTAGACTTTGTCACTTCCTAACCAGGGAACTCTTTGGGGAGCTAAACCATTGCTGCTCACATCTCCCAAACTAGACAGAGCACAGGATCTCCATGGTCCTCATCATGCAATGCCATGCAAGTGGGCTCCAGCTGCCCTATCCACATCCTAGAGAACCCAGAGAGCAATCTGATTCAGCAGACACTTCAAATGTAGGAATTAGGACTCATGAATGTGTTCGGTCTGTTCTGCATCAGCTGCTCCTGATGACGATGCACATAGAGCAGATGGAACTGTGGGAGGCTCGGGGCAAAGCTGGATCAAACAAGCCAATAAAATCAATCTCATCCCAGTCAGGCTTGTTCTCACTAAGTGATGGTAACACTAGAGATTGCCCTATAATCCAGCCCCATCTGGTGGTATTTGATGAGGTCACATGTTTTTAAAAGACTATTCAAAAACAAAGGAAACTATTAAAATAAACAGATAAATAGCATGGCACAAGCTTTGTGCTGCCAGTCTTTGACAATGACACAAAGCAAACGAAGTGGCACCACTTGGGATGTAGAGGAATAGGATATGGAAATGATCACATGAGAGTTATCATAGCCAGATCCTGAGCAGTGGAGGCTGGCATGTTTCTGGCTAGATATAAGAAAGAAGTTCTTTACAGTGAGGGTGGTGAAACACTGGAACAGGTTGCCCAGAGAGATTGTGGACACCCCCTCTCTGGAGGTGTTCAAGGCCAGGCTGGACAAGGCACTGAGCAGCCTGATCTTGTGGGAGGTGTCCCTGTCTATGGCAGGGGGGTTGGAACTCGATGATCTTTAAGGTCCCTTCCAACCTGAACTATTCTATGAAACCATCATGCAGTTCCAAAAACATACACTGTGTCAGCTTTCTTAAGTTAAGGAACTGCTCATAGCCCCAGTAGCTAAACTGCTCCACATATTCCTTACCTGAACACATCCATCTCTGAATTACTTTGTTCCTAGAAGCAAGGGGAGGGTTTGCATGGCATCGTCATCTCACACAAATGTAGCTTCTGGTGACACAGTGAAGAGAAGGCAAATCTGCTCTCAGCAGATGAAATGAGGCACCTCACAGGTGCTTTCTGATCTCCATCTTTAGCAGTTTCGGTCATCTTTATTGCTGCTTACACTCTGGAGATGTTCCTCTCTGAATGCACAATCATCTCAGGTGACATTAAATCTCAGGTGACCCCACTCAGGCCTCTGTGAATAATGAATACAGCACAGATAGCATCTGTCAGGAAAAAAGATCCTAATAATGTCTCACTGGCTGCTCTCAACTTCTACTTACTATTAATTGCTCTGAGAGCAGAGACCTTACCAATCCCTTCACCACATCAATAGACAGGCTGATCACCAAACTGGACCTGCTTTGCAGCAGCAAGTAGCATCTAATGGTCACAGGGTTAGGCTCAGTGACAGGCATATCCTATCACATTAAGTCCACAAATGAGTGCATTATACATCAAATCTACCAAAGCATTAGCCACCACAGACTGATAAGGCTGGGTTTATCCTCTTGAACTGATGTTGGCAATGTAGGCAGGTGGAGGAAGTTTTAGCTTACATCAGGGCCTAAAACATTATAATTATGAGTCTTGAGTATCCTATCAGCATCTTAACACACTCAAGTTTGGAGTTTTAAGGAGTCACTGAGAAAATACAACAACAATAGCTGAAATCTCATTAAAGCGTACACCAAGAAAGAAAATTATGCATCACTTCGGTGGTCTGTTTTTAAAACTCACTGCTACTCTGCCACAAGTTCTAGCTATGTGTAACTTGGAGCTACAGACCACCCTAGACATGGCTGGCCAGGGCACCAGCAAGAGGGGTACAGCAAAGGGATGTAACTAGCAGTAGTGTTGTCCACATCCCAGCGTAACAGTCTGTCTTCTGGGCTGTCATGCACTCACACTGCCTAGACACACAGAAACCAGGCCAGGGCACCTCTGTGTTGATAAATATTTAGAATCATAAATTAATGGAATTATAGAATCATATGGGATTGAAGGGACCTTTAAGATCAACAAGTCCAACCTATAAACTAGGAGTCCACCACTAGTGGTCTGCTTGCCAAGTGCACCTTTTAAATACCTCCAGGGATGGCAACTCCACTGCTTTCTTGGGATGCCTGATCCAATGTTGATAGCACTTTCAATTAAGAAATTTTGCATAATATCCTGTCTAAGCTTCCCTTGGAGAAACTTCAGGTCATTTCCCCACTAACAGCCTCCTTTCAGCTAGTTGTAAGGAGCAATAACATCTCCACTCAGCCTCCTTTTGTCCAGGCTAAATCACCCCAGCTCCCATAGTCATTCCTCATAAGACTTATTCTCCAGACCCCTCACCCTTCCTTATCCTTTTCTAAATGTGTTTCAGAATCAAAATGTCTTTCTTACAGTGAGGTGCTCAAAACAGAAACCAAGTACAGGGGGTTGATCACTGCCCCAGTCTTGCTGGCCACACTCCTGATCATAGAGAATCATAGAATAGTTCAGGTTGGAAGGGACCTTAAAGATCATCGAGTTCCAACCCCCCTGCCATAGACAGGGACACCTCCCACAAGATCAGGCTGCTCAGTGCCTTGTCCAGCCTGACCTTAAACACCTCCAGAGAGGGGGCATCCACAGCATCTCTGGGCAACCTGTTCCCAGTGTTTCTCACTGTAAAGAATTTCTTTCTTAAGATAGAAGAATTTCTTTCTGATCATAGAAGCCTGCTTAAATGTTAAGGAAAACCAAAAGTTTTGCTTCATGGCTGTCATCCACCTCCAGTAGTTATCCCAGAAGGTCTCAAACACAGCAGTACAAGCACAAGGAGTCAGGGGCAGCCCACAGAAGGTCCAGACTTTCTGAACAACATGTCAAGGTCGCCTTCTGTTCCTGGAAATGTACTTGATTGTTCTAGCAGTGAGTGGTGTGGAATTTGAAAGATGAGGCAAAGGATCTGCGCTCAAGGAGCAATTAAGACTGGCTTTGCTGTCTCTCGTGGAATCCAGGGAAGTGAAGACTGACCTGGCTATCATAGGATATAAACAACAGAATAGTCACTTGGGAGCCAAGTCAGCCCTGTTTTTCATTAATCAAAGGAAGTAGCACCAAAATAACAGAGACTTTGTGTAGTTCTTTGTTTCCTCCAGAGCCTACCAGGCCTGGTAATTCACCTCATTACCTGTGAAATGCATATTAAATCTGACATCCCAGTATAAGCTAATGAAGATTTTAGTGATCCTGCTAAACAGCAATAGCACTCATCTCTCCTCCAAAATCATACTGCACAACACCCAGGGGAGGGAAACCTTGTGACCTTGGGGCTAAAAAGATGGAGAAAAAGACTGCTAATTCAGGACAGAAGAAATCTGATATATGATGGACCAGCTGATGGTCTGTGTTCTCTTCCTCTATTCCAGGCAGGGATGCCTTTCTGGGTGAGCACTCTGTCTTTCACTCTATGCTGAATGTTAACCCAGGTTGTTGTTGTAGTAACATTAGTTTTGCCAGCAATATTAACTCTAATTAATTAACACTATTGTAGTTAGTGAATTTANGGCCTGGTAATTCACCTCATTACCTGTGAAATGCATATTAAATCTGACATCCCAGTATAAGCTAATGAAGATTTTAGTGATCCTGCTAAACAGCAATAGCACTCATCTCTCCTCCAAAATCATACTGCACAACACCCAGGGGAGGGAAACCTTGTGACCTTGGGGCTAAAAAGATGGAGAAAAAGACTGCTAATTCAGGACAGAAGAAATCTGATATATGATGGACCAGCTGATGGTCTGTGTTCTCTTCCTCTATTCCAGGCAGGGATGCCTTTCTGGGTGAGCACTCTGTCTTTCACTCTATGCTGAATGTTAACCCAGGTTGTTGTTGTAGTAACATTAGTTTTGCCAGCAATATTAACTCTAATTAATTAACACTATTGTAGTTAGTGAATTTATCAGCAGAAAATCTCAAATCTGTCTCTGTCACTTTCATAAAATAACTAATTTCAATTATTTTTCAAGCTGTGTCAGTGAAAGTCCTGGGACTCTGACAGACAAATATTGAAACTACAGTCCCATTTTCATGCAACAAGTGGTTGTTCTCTGAGTTGACTATATTATATTAATGAAGGAAAATGAAAGGGAATATCTTTATTAGGAGATAAAATACCCTATGCAAGAAGAAGATATTTGTACAGGAGGATTTTCTAATATTGCTGATGAGGGGCTAATCAAATCCAATGTATCTCGACCCTGGGGAATTTCAAACTGCAAGCACAAGCATTATTTTTATAACTGAGGAAATTAGAAACAGTTAACAGCTTGCTCCAAGTCACAGTTCTTAATCTGGTCTCAGCCTTGAATCACAGCTCACAAAAAGTACTGCAGATCTTGGATTTATGGTCATTTATGTTGGTTAATCTTCCAACACTACACATCTCACTAAAAGCTATGCTCTATTTAATCCATAACCTATTGGATTTGGTGCAGGAATTCCTGGAAAGTCTATGGCCTATGTTATCATATTTGTTGAACATAGTTTTCTAACTTTAAAATATCTGTGGGGCAGTTAGTGTTAGTCAACATGGTTTTAGTAAAGACAGTGGAAATATACTGATTTGCACCAGCTGAAAATATGTCCCATTTTTAATTTCTTCAGCAGTTTGAACCATCATGATAAAACTGGTATAAGGAGAGAGTGAGCCAGCCCATTTGCATCCTGTGAGGTTACTGAGGAGTGACTCCTTCTGGTCCAGATGACTATTCACCCCATTTTAGAAGCAGAGAGTTTTTTATTTTCCTTTCTCACTTTGATCCAGAATTTGTCAGTCATTTGTCAGGACAAGTCTGTAAGGCAGGTGCTTAGAGAACTGTATTAAATGATCCACAGCAGAAAATCTACAAAATGTATTTCAAGAGCTGGGAACTTACTGTGTGTGACTGAAAATTGCAGTGAGACAGAATCCTAATTTCCAGATTAACTGTTTCCTCAATTAGAGCTGCATTTGCAATCCTTTCATATTTATCTCTCATTCTGTGACTACTGCTAATACAAAGCCATCACCATAATGGGAAGCACAATTGGTATTTGATGCCATGTGCATATGGCAAGCTGCATTTTATTCAAGCATGGTAGTTCCAGCTAATTAACTTTTTAGTGTGCTTGCATTAGTTTGTGAAACTTAGTTCCTACTAAGTAGAAACAGGTAATCAAATGAGAAGATGGAATTCTCACACATACAGTGTACTTACAAAGTTGAAAGGGCAAGATAATGCATTAGCTCTTTCCATAGGATGAACATCTCCCAGTTCACAACATATTTTGCAGAAGTACTTCAGCCCTCCAAGTTCCTCATGAGTTACCTCCAAAGAGTGCCTTCCAGCTCTGTAAGATCCAGGCTTTATATTTGCTGTGTTGGGCTGTGGAGTATTTTACTTAAATTCAAGCGAAACTTCAGAAGCGTTCAGCTGAGAGCTGTGAGCTGAGGCAGCCCAGAGGCATCAGACTCCTAGAAAAGAAAACAAGGATCATGTCATTAACTAAAAGTGGGTTGGGACAAGGCTGTGAGGGAGAGAAGTGAGACTGAAACTGCAAAATAATGCAAAACTTCAAAATATACCTTGCCATCTGCATCCAAACTCAGTGACTTCAATATTTCCACACAGCTGTGTCACTGGAATTGAACCCAGTATCACTTCTGTCACCTCAAGACTGGGTGCTTGCTTCTACACCTCACTCATGCTACAGCACTTTAGAATCATAGAATGGTTTGGGATGGAAAGGATCTTAAAGATCCTTTAGTTCCAACACCTCTCCCTTGGCAGGGACACCTCCCACTAAACCAGGTTGCTCAATGCCTCATCCAGCCTGGCCTTAAACTCTTTCAGGAGTGGGGCCAAATTTCATCGCTTAATGATTCCAGGAGTTCAGGTTCATATTTAGGAACTGACAACCAGTTATCACCCAACTCAACAAACCAGAGCCTAGTTTTCCTCTTCCCAGGTAACACGGGAGCATTCCCAGTTTCCCCATAGAGAATCCCTGTATTCCAAAGTCCCTAAACTATGAGGCTGAATCAGTGCTGGAAGAATGCTGATTGCTGTAGAGGAATTCTGAGCAAGGCAGCACTAACAAACAAGTATAACAGGCATATTTTTTTATTTCCCTCTGGAAGACATTCAAGACATCAAAGAATACAAGCAGAGCAGGCTAGGTCTCCTGCAGGAGATCCATGCCCACCTTACTTTGTTCAAGTGTTGCCTTTCCTTGCCCTATTAAGGCTGTATCTGCAGTCTTTCTGTCCCAGTACAGTCCTTTCCTCAAGGAGGAGACAAGTGTAAGCAGAACATGTGCTCAGGGTTAGGGAAGACTTCCAGTATTCATTAGCAATCAGTTTATAGCCCGTTTGTGCCTATGGGCAGGCACAGAGGTATAAATCCCAGCTTGTGAAGTCTCCCAGAGCTCCAACAAGCTAGACACTATGCAGCAAAAAGGGCTGACAGTAAATCCTCTGAGGCTTCACGCAGGCTGACAGCCTGGGCAAGTCTTTAAACCAGCTTGATGCCAGAGAAGGGCTGCTCCCCACCATTCCCCCACTGGCAGCAGCTCCCAGCCTCCCAGAAGAAGAGTCCAGAAGCATTTCCCAAGGAAAAGGGTGCCATCATCAAGCAAGCTGCAGATCAAACCCCAAAAGGTGGGAGGAATGAAGGAGTACTACAGCCAACTCCTGGTCCTGGTAACATCACCTGTGACAATGTGACTCCACAAACTCATCACTTGGTTCCAGAGGCTACATCTCAGATACAAAGTGCACTTTCTGGTACTTTATCAAGACACAGTTTTATTCCTCATTACAAGGAATTATTGCTTCATTCCAAAATCATCTTTTTATTCTGTATTTGTATATCTTTCCCTTCAAATTGGATTTTTTATTTAATTTTTGTTTAGCTTCTTTTAAACCTCTTGCATATCCTCAATTATCATGCAAAGACTCCCTGTCTTTAAAATAAATATTAGGCATTCTACCCCTTTAAAAGGAACATGCTCTTTGGCTGCAAGCTAGCAATACTGAAACTCTGACTTTATGCCTTTTTTTTAAAAAAAAAGTAAAAAAAGCCTACTGCCTGGGACAGTTATTTTAGGGCTATATATCTAAAAAATTGTTTGCAGCTCCAACACAGTGAGAGTTGCTAAGGCTTGGAAGGAGTGGGGGAAAAGCAGGGTTGAATTATTGTCAGAACATCTGTGAGAACTGAGTCCAAAAAGCACCAGACACTCTCATAAATCCAACCAATTTATATGGTACATTTGGGAATTTTTGTTGTCATTATTGTGTTGGGCAGAGTAGAGAGTACGTGGCCTTTTTAAATTCTACAATAGAATCAGATGAGCTGCTTCCTTATAAGTAAATCACATCCTACATTATTTGAATTACTCAAAAACCCACAATTTCCTGCAGAGATTGAAGACCCTATTGTATAGACAAATAGCAAGAGACAACACCCATTCTTAAGAATTTATGATCTACGTAAGATACTAGAGGCTATCAACAGTGAAACCATTCCCATTTTTCATATAGGAAGAAATGGCAGAGGGAGTTGAGGGGGTCCGATTATAATTCCCTCTCACTGAGGTTCAACTGTATCTTTAAAAGCATCCAGTTCTATGTGACCTCATCAGAAGTCATCAAGGGTGCTTTTAGGAAGACTGAAGGATAATCCCCTCTCCTGGATGTTATGGAAATGCAGCTGCTGTGTCTCTCAGAGATGAGAGCCCTGGGGAACACCAGCTATGGTGGGCACTTGTCAAGACTAACTAACTAAGTTCCAGAAAGTATATTGAGACCATCTACAAATAGAGCTTTAGAAGCAGAGATACTGTCCCTCTGCAATTGCATTTCATTATTTACTCATCTGAGATGGCTGATTTTCTCATTCTCTTCCTCAGTCACTCCCCACTTGCTTTAGAGAAATTCTAAAGGCAGCCTCAGCTCTTCAAGAGCCTGATTTCTGAAGTTATTTCACCATTTAATACAGCATCCGTAACTTAAGAAACCTACACGAGAAGTCTCTAAACATCATCTATTCATAAAAGCTCTCTTCATAGTCAGTAGAGGAAAGTGGGCATCATTGCTGTATGATCACATGATCTGCTTCTCATCTCATCTACTTTGCAATCAGACTAAAAACGCTGATTTCTCTTCTGTCATCATTAACAGGGTGAGACAGAGATATCTATAATTATGCAAAGAAAAACCAAACACCAGTAAAACTTGGAAAGAATATGCCCAAATCCTTTCAAGACCTGCAGCTGACATCTAAATGTACTATAATGACTTTTAAACCCCAGACATCAGTGCCCACAAGCTCCCTTCTGTTCCTCTGTTGTCTACCTTAAGCTGTATCCATTTCAGAGATCAAGACATCATGACAAACCCAGCTCCCTTCCCATTTTTCTCCCAGTGATGGGGGCAGGCTCTGGGTCAGCTCAGCCAGCTGCCTGGCTTTAGTGATGACTTTGAAACCATCGATCCCCAAGACAGAGGCTTTCCCTCACTGAGCAAAAAGGGGATCCGGAGATCAGCAAGGTCTCATATTCCTCTGCTTGAGCTGTCACATCAAACTCGTGCATGATCACATTCATCAAACGCTAAAATGCGACAGGAAGCCTCTGTCTTTATCATATCACCTTCTTTGGTCAAGTTTCTCCCATGCCTTTGGTGGCCAGTACAAGAAATACTGCAGTGTGTCCAGCTTGCTGACAAGGAGAGATGCAGCCAGCTGCTCTGTAGCTCTGAAACAGAGGGAATAAAAACCCTCTTTGCTCCTGATTTTATGGAGTAACTTTCTGCTTCTCTCCTCTGAAAGTCAATGATACATTCATGATATCACTGGATCAGTATTACCTGCTACAAAAGTGAACCTCTACACTATTTTTAAGAGCTGCTTTGCTATTTCATTCCAAATGCCAGGAGCAAGTTGCCTTGGAGCCATGGCTTCAAAAACACCAGCCCCCACATGCATGCCAGAGAAACCACAGGTACAAAACAAGACAGAAAGGAAACTTGGGATAAAAAATAAAACAATAGAGAACCCATCAACATTAACAAAACTTAAAATATTATTCCTGACACTAAAATCTCAGAGGGACAAACTTCTAGGATTATAGTGTGAAATTGTAACAGTTTCTAGATGTATTTACTTGACTCGTTACCATAACTTTCCTGGTAGACCACCAGTTTTAATCTGCAACACCAAAAGTAGTACAAATTGTGTAGAGTCATAACTCATCCCTGTTTACCAGGGCTAATCTGGGCTTCAGAGCAAGTCCTGAACTCTTGCAGCCAGAAGGGCAACCTTGTCCTGGTCACCCACCACTACAGGGACCTCACTGGGGAATGACTCTCACGTCCTTCCTCCACCTCGTTCCTCCCCACAGAGGGGAAATGAGTTTTGTCCTTGTCCTGGTTTGGGCCCAAAAAGACCCCCCCCAGTGACAGATGCCCCCCCCTCCTCTCTCCTCAAACCAGGACAGTCCTGGTGGGGTGAAACCTGCAGCAAACAGAAAGGAGACAATGAGTGAAGCCAACAGTACTCAAGTGAATTATCTGGTCTCCTCTGAATAGTGTTTTCCAATTCCTAAACCCCAGAATGCCAAGTAAGCCTGCTGCAGGTCTGGATGTACATCTGGACTGCTCAAGGAAAAGAGTACGCAGATCTTGCTTAAACTGGGACTAAAATAGTATTTTTTCAGAGCTATAAACCTGAGGTAGGAGAACAAATGATGAGATAGCAAAGATGGGCAGATTTAGTGAAGCCTTGATGGAGGCTGAATGTCCCAGGTCAGTAACTGTGAGTGCAGGCAGAGGAGGGATAAAAACTAGCACCCCCTGATGCAATAAGCTGGATCAGGAAAAGGGTCTTCTGTATTAATGCACTGCAGTATTTTCTGTAGCTGTGTGCCCTGGATGGATTCCTGCTATGTGGCTCAGGTGACAGGCACAGAAGGAGGCCACTGAAAACCTGTAGGTTGACAGTTAAGGAGGTATTCTTCTTCCTGCCATTTCAACATGAATTTTACCATTAATCAGCAAACTGTCTCCTTGCCATAAAGCAAAGATCAGATTCTAATATTTTCATGCTTTGTTTGCCTGGGAGGTTTAAATTAGAAGATTTTCATGGTGAGGTTTGCCTTACTTTAAGTGTCCACAAACAACTAGCAACATTGGTTTGTGTTCTAAGCAGGCAGAACTCAGCTGACAGTCATAGAGAAAAAGAAAGAAATTTGATAAACTTTAGGATGTGCAACTGTAACTGTAATACTGAAAAATTGGTTGAAAACAAACTCAGTTTCTTAAGTGAATTGAAAAGGAGAGTAAACATCAGACTTGAAAAAATTAAGAAAATAGCTTCAAAGAAGTAATTTCATAATTTCATTGTCTAATCCTTGTTTTTTAGAAAACTCTAAGTAGAAAATAGTGAAGTTTTTTGAAAACAGAGTTCTATACACCCAAAACAGTGGCTGTCATGTAAGAAAATTAAAATTATGCAATCATTCTGCAGTAGGAAATCAATAATATGAGTATTTGTAACTAAGATGAATTTTTATTAAAAAATCATGAATTATATTTACTGAAATGCATTTAAGAAAACACACTTAAGACATTTTCTTCTTTCTTCCAGATAACCATCAAGGACAATTCAGACTTCAAGAGGGAAACTCCTAAATTTTGTCCTTCACTTTGCAGTTGGAATCAAGTCATAATACAATTTTCACTGTAAAAAATGAAATACGTTAATTTCAAAAAGCTAATTTTCCCAGAGTCAATGAAATTACCAAGAAATATCAGCACAAAGAAAACAAAAAAAGTAATAAAAGTGAATCAACTGACTCAAAAAAATGATCAGCAGCAACTTTCATTGTCCAGAGGGGTAAATCACAGTTCCCTTGGCTGAATACTTTGGCCAGCATTTGAGACAAGAGTTGCAGTCATTATTCCAGGCAGTGATAACAACGATATTAACAGATAACTCACATTTGTGTCAATTTACTCTCTCTGCCTCGAGAAAAATCTAATTTGGTTCTCCTCTCTGGAGTTCAGCATTGACATCAGTGCTACAAGGGACACCTAAACCACCCCGCTTCCAGAAAAATGTTTCTCCAGCAAATTTGCTTGCACAAAAGTAACTGCAAGATCCTTTCATGCTGCCCATCAGCAGATGTTTACTGGAGGAACTGCAGGAGCCTGAAGGTTTGCAAGGATTGCAGAATGGACCTGGAGGTCACCATCTGGGCTGCAGAAAAGCTAAATTCTGCTCAGGTTGCACCGGGCAAAGAGCTCTCATCTTCCTGACAGCAGTAGCCGCTGTAGCAGATTCAAGGGATAGGTTAGATCAAAGAATTCAGTCTGAAATAAAAAATTACACAAGCCTTTTCTCCTCTGTAAAATGGGAATTCTAAGTTTGTCTGAATGAAAATGACTTTCCATCTCTTTTATTTAACTGCATTTGAACCGGTAGGTTTCATGCAGAGTTTTCATTTAAGGTCTGCAGCCCTGCTTTTGGAAGGAGGCAATGTTTTCAGGCTAATGGCAGCACAGACCATACTTGGTACAGAAAATATCTATATATAGCAATTATAGGAAGTACTACAGGTCCATTACTTCCCAATGGAGATGTTAATATGAGCCATTAAGCAACACATTGATTTAATGTTCGCAGAGAATTCTCATTTTCAGTATGGCTGTATGATTTGGGAACAAAGAATAGCTAAGAGATAGCATAGCACAGAAAGATTATTATAAGTTGCTTTCAAAACAGACCTTTTCCAGGAATGATATTCGACATGAGACACGGCAAATATTTCTTTACATTGATTTCATCTCTCTGCTGGTTCTATGTTATTCGAAGATATTATGCATATAAACAATACTTCTAAAATGAACTCCCTTGCTATTGTTGCTCTGCACAGATTCATGAAGGACATTAAAAATGTATATCAGCCAGTGCCTTTGTGGTTCTCTTAGTAGCCAGTTTTTAAAGCTCTGTGTTATTGAGCTGTAAATTCTCCCATAACAGAAATTGTAGGTTCTGAAAGGTTTCCTGTGGGATGCTTTTAGCTTCTGCCTGATGAAGTTAATAACTGAAGTAAGTAATAGACAAATAAGGTAAGTAGTCATCAAGAGGAGAATGCATTGGAGTGGAAACATTGCACTAACAGGACCCTCAAGGAAGTGCAAAGAACCATTAGGTATTCCAGGCTCCATTCATGCTTGCAGGAAGCAAGCCTGGTGCTTTCCAGCCACAGACCCATCTACCACTTCTGCATCTGGCCAAAGACACAAACGTGGAAAAATAGAAAAATCAGTTCTTTGGAAGGAGAAGACATCTTGATTTTTCAGGTCCAACATCCTAAATGACCCTGCAGATGGTTAAGAGGAATGTAGCTGGGTGATGGCTCATGTATCTCAGGCTCTCAATAGCCTCAAGGTCTAAATCAGGCCTGAAAATCATAGAATGGTTTGGGTTGGAAGAGACCTTAAAGATCATCTAGCTCCACCCCTCCTGCCATAGGCAGGGACACCTCCCACTACATCAGGTTGCTCAGAGTCTTGTCCAGCTTAGCCTCAAACCCCTCCAGAGAGGGGGCATCCACAACCTCTCTGGGCAACCTGTTCCTGTGTCTCCCCACTCTCAACATAAAGGATTTCTTTCTTATATCTACCCTGAATCTCCCCCTCTTTCAATTTAGCTACTCCTAGTCCTGCCATCACATATCCTATTATAAAGTCCTACCACTGACTTTCTGTAGGCCCCCTACAGCTACTGATAAGTCACTATGAGGTCCCGCTTGAGTCTTCTCTTCTCCAGGCTGGAGGTTACGAGAAGGTTCCTGTGCATTCCAAGGCATCACTTCTAGTATGTTCTCAGGCTATTTGTAATAAAAAGGAAAAAAACTGGCTGCTGCCATAGAACAGGAAAATGCTCATGCTATCAGTCGGCCACCCCATTTTGGCCACATCCAACTGCCTACACCAAGGTAGGCTAAAAGGCTCCTGTTCTGTCTTGGGAGAACCCAGCATAACATCCTCCCTGCTCCCCTTCTGCTGCTGAGGACTACAAGGAGCATTTGTCCCAGAAACAAGGCAAGCCCAAGGACAGTGTTGCTGTAAAGCCCAGGCTGTACCTCATAAGTCATGAGAGAAGGGCCACCACCACTGGGATTCCCTGGTGTCTGACAAAGACTGAGGCTTCACAGGTTTCTCTGAATCCTTTGTGGTGAAAGGATACCGATTGGAAAAGTTAAACTTTTCCTTTTTTTTCCTAATATGAAGCATTTGTATTTCATATTTATTTGAAATTTCTTTCAGATGTTTCCAAACCAATAAGATACAAAGAAAACTTCTGCTACAAATCAAACAAAATGTTCTCATCAGAACTCATATAATTTTAACCGTTTCCCATATATTGATTTTTTCACATAAATCTCACATTCAACCCTTACATTTTTATTGGGTTTTTGTTGCTAACAGTATCACAGTATCAATTCACAGTTATGATACAGCTTCCCAAGGAAAAACCTGTCATTTATGCTGAATAATGACAAATCAAACCTATAATTTGTCAGAATACACATTTGAATATTTTAAACCTTTAACCATTTAACTTTTTTTTCATTTTCAAAGAATTAATTCCATTCAGAAATAAGAGCTTGGAAATTCAGCTGTGGTACTGCTTTCAAGACCTGGGTGCTCACCTTGGGATGTGTGATCAAAAAAAGATGACAGAAGCCAGGTTATGAGCCACAACTTCCTGAGCAGTAATATAATTATCTCCAAGATTATATCATAGAATAGTTTGGGTTGGAAGGAACCTTAAAGATCATCTAGTTCCAACTCTCCTGCCATAGGCAGGGACCTTTGAAGGTTTCAGCTCCTATGTTATCCTCACTGGAAAACCCCCAAGAGGCCCAGGTAGAGGTGACACACAATAAAAGCAAGGCAAAAAGGCAAGATCACAACTAAGTATTTATCTTTGTAATCCAAGGGAAAAGATACAATGTTCAGTTGTGGAAGCTGTGGAGACAGAAGCAGCCATTCAAATGCAATCTTCATTGCACAGATGTGATGCAGTTGGAGGAAGCAGCACAAGATGGGACAAGCACAAGATGCATAACCTCCATTTCTGCACTAACAGTTTACTCTTGTGTTATGTTATGCACTTAACTGATGAGATAATGAGCAAATACCAATACAAAAATTCCACAAGAAGGTAAGATGCTCATGCTAGCTACTGCAGCAGTTTAGGTTATCTTTGTTGTCATTTCTGGAATATGATCTCTCTCCTCTGAATCATGCATCTTCCATTATCTGCAGTGCTGAAGGACTGAATAGTCTGAATCAACAGTGGAAGAGATTTCCTTCCACTTATCTTTATTTTTTCCATCACTCTGATCTGCTAGTTCTTTCTGTTCCTCTTCCATATGGAAAGGCACACAAAGGGCAGAATAATAGCAAGTTAACTGCTAAGTTCATTTCATACAATATTGCAGCTTTCTCCATCTTCATTTCTCAAGAAATGCAATTGGCATTGCATTTGTTGTCAGAGTGTGACAGCCTCACCACTTATGTCCATATTTAAAGCACATTTGGTGGAGGCTTTCAAGTAAGGGATTACCATTTCAATTTGCCTTTCAGGAAAAAAGGAAAATTGTTTCTCTTGTAAGCTACATGCATTTCACAGGTTGAGAAATGTAATTTCAAGCAAATTATATTTTAGTCTAAGTTTATTATAATTCATTGTGTTCTTGATGTAAGACATATATTTAATACTGTAATCCCTGCATGTCTTAACCTGCTTAAGATATTGACAATCTCCATGACCTAGTTCCACTACAGGATGGAATGCCATGATTCTAAAGCAGGAATAAGCATAGAAAATTGCATCTTGTTTTAAAGGAGCAAGTGGAAAATTAGTATTATAAGAAGCAGGAGCAGATAAAGGAGGTAACTGAAATCAAGGAGTGAAACATTAGCCTAGTCATCTCAGAAACAGAGACACACATTCAAAGGTTCTTTTCTCCATAAAGGATGAGTAACAGGGAAAACTACACAACTCCAGCCACTTCAAACTCCCTAGAGACTTGCAGCATCTGAAAGTCTGCTCCTGAACATCATGGGTGCTATAACCATTGCTTCAAAAACATCCCTGCCTGAAATTCTGGTGATTGGCAGAATTATCTACGATTCCAAGATTAGCCAACATGAGGATTTGAATACAGGGGTGTAGGAGCTCCCTCTTTGAGAATTTGTGGAAATAATGCAACTAAGTCCAAGCACTGCTACTTCCATTGGAATATCAGGTGGTCATTTTGGTGAACTTGCAGATGAAGGAAAAAGCATAAGATAACTAGGGTGGCCATCAAGACTGACACGTCTATAGAGGTAGACAAGGGCCTACTAGCATTTTAAGTGTCTAAGCAGCTTTTATCAGCACAGACCTCAGCTTGCTTAAACATAGCTATCTTACACCATTTGAAATTTTAATGTGTATCCAAGAGACTCTCACAAGTCTGCCACATACATGAAAGGACACACAGAAGATCCAACTCTGAAGAAATTTTTGCCCTTGAGTGGGCATAATGATGAGTGGGTAGTTGAGACAAGTCTCTAGCATGGCTGCAGGCACTTGGACATAGGCACTGAGCATTGGTGCCTATTAATCCATTCAGCTTGTGACAATCGAAAGTTTAGGAGTTTTTCAGAAGGCAAGCCACCATCCGTGCACGAGGAGGGTATGAATTGGCTTCTTCTGAACTCTGCCTTTTTTCATTGACTACAGAATTGAAATGTCTACAAAGGACCTATGGCAGACCTGAGTCCCTAAAGGACCAGCAGCTGAACTAGTTTCAACTAGTACTAGACACCATGTAACCAAGACAACCAAGCCTTAGCCCTCAAATATCAACTTAAGTGAGTCAGATATCTCTGCTAGAGCTTTGGAGGATTCTTTTTGGTCCCAGGATAGAAGTCTATCAGAGACCAATTGAACAATCACACTGTATTGGGTGGGACTGTGCCTTGAAGTCTTTAAATTTCCTGCTGTAAACATGCTCTTGAGTCTGATTATAATCTACATCAGTCCCACATGATCATAGTTTTGATCCCTACTCAAAAGCATACACTTGGAGCCTCTGGAAAGTGCTGGAGGAGAATAAATGTATCCACTCTCTTTTTATATATTGTGCTGTAAAATAAAGTTGTAAAGCTGTCATAACTTGCTGAAGAAGCATGCCAAAAGCTGGTTCCTTTTTAGCAAAACTCACTTCCTGGTATTCCAATAAAAACAGAAATAGAAAAATAGACAATTACTGCATTTCAAATATACTATTTTAGAGTTTCATAAGTAGCCTCAGTCATGAAAATTGCTTTCAGATTCAGATATTCCAGTATGTTCATTTCCACAATAAATTCATTAGGTATTTTTTCCATATCCTGTCCCAGCAACTTCCACTGTGCAGCTGAGCTTTACCTGTCCATATCCTGGAAATGTTCTTTTGTCTGAAACGCTTAAGCATGAATATAATTTTAAATACTGAGGAATATTCACTGCTTTAAGTAGAATTTTTTTAATTTGGGTATATACCCATATATTGTGAGTATGCTCTAACACTTCGTTGGAAATAGATCAAAATCTCCATCATCAGCATTCTTTTGCTTGCAGAACATAATCCTTTGTTTCTTCTTATGTGGAATCTCAGATATAATTATAATTATTTAGTCATATTTAATTAATACTATGTCATTCTGTCTGACAGCTCCAGTCAGGAATGAATTGCAACTAGCTGCCAAAAGATCAAAAATCATCTCCACACTAAGAGTTGCACAGACAAATTTCAAACTTCATCTTGTTGACTCAGATTTGTAACAATTCAGGCACTTGTTTGCACATGCATAACTGTTATCTAAAGAAGTTAACATTTAAATGTCAGTTCTGCAGTCTGTTCCTGACAGTATTTAAACAAACAAACAAAACCCAACAAAAAAAAACTAAAACAAAAAGAACTCAGACAAGCAAAATTTTGATTTAAATAACAAGCTAAATTTTTTACTTTTAATATAACAGCTTCCATTCTCCTGTTTATTTGAAAATTTTCTTTCATAGCATATCTCTTTTATTTCCCCTGTATTTATTCCTGAGAACCTCAAAAGATCCATCAGCAATTTGAATCAAAATCATTATTCATTATTTTATGCATTAAATATTTCTTCTCCGTTCTTATACATCCCTGCCAGGCAAAAATCTCAAAGTCTTTAGAAATCATATCTGTAAGATTAATTTTCAAGTAAATGAACACAGAGTAATGAAGTAACTGGACCCACATTAACCAGTAGGTCCATGTCAAACTTAGTAATTGTGCCAAGATCTGCTATATTTAATTGCACAGACATTTTCACAAAGCCTTTCAGACTTTTTTTTAATTCCCAGAGAGCAGTGAAGGACTTCATCTGTGTTACTACAACAATCCTGCTTAGCTGTGTTTGTCTCACAGGAGAAGCTTTCTTGTTCACTCCACCTTCCTGCACTTTGTATGAGGACTGTGGATAACTCAGGGGGAGCATTTTTGTTGAGCAATATTCTTTTTTCAGAGAAAGAGAAGTACTTATGACAGGTGTTTCAAAAAGCCTTGCATGTGGGTGGAAGTGTGTGCAATTCAATATCAAGACACCTTAGAAATCGTCACCTTCAAAGGCACGCAGCATCATGGAAGGACATGCTAGACACCAACCAATCCATAGCTAGCATATGACAAGACCTAGAGGGAAGACTTCTTGTTCTGAAACAACAGATGGGGACAGATAGGATATACCTCAGAACATCTTAAATATGTTTAGACATCTGTACCACAGCCACTGGTCACTTAAATTGCTCTAGGCTCTGCTGACTGCACTGACTAGCTGTGCAGTGACTACAACACAGCTACACCACTACCTAAATAACTAAATTTAGATGTTAAAGTTCAAACTGTGTAAATTAAGTTTTCTAACTGGATGCTACTCATAAAGTCGATGAGAGCTGCTGTATATGATTAACTGAAGAAAATAGAACCTCTTATACAACAAATACTTGGCTTGCCAACAGCATTTGCAAAAGGTCTAAATGTGGAAATGTGGTCTGGATGATCAGGCAGTAACTTTGACCAATACTGTTCAATAAATTCATCATTGACTTCGATGGAGGACTAGAGTGCTCTACCAGCAAGTTTGCTGACAACACAAAGCTGGGAGTGGCTGATACACTGGAAGGCAGTGCTGCCATCCTGTGAGACCTGGACAGGCTGGAGCATTAGGTGGGGAAAAATTCAATGAAATGTAACAAGGGCAAGTGTAGTGTCCTACATATGGGCAAGAACAGCCCTCAAGGTGAGGAGGACATCACCAGTGCTATTTCAACTTTGAGCATGATTCTGGTGGTCTGATACATAGCTTTTCTTAATTAAATATGATACTTTTTAATGGTTGAAATTGTGCTCTTAACAGCTGTCAAATAAATATTTCACCTCATCACTCAGCAAACATGAAGAAAAATAGGCTAGAGGGAAAAGAGCTCTCTCCCTATATGGGGACACATGCAACATAGGTATCCACATCTGAGCTAAACATTTCCTTTTCTAGGCCAGAGAAAAACAGTTCATAGGTAGCCCCTTGGCAGACAAATCTAACATTGTGTTAAGTCTTGCTTTGGGCAAAGGGATACTCTAGATGACATCTAGATATCAGCTCTTGTCTGATGTTTTCTTGGTTAAGTTTTCTAGTTTTACCTCATAAATATGAATTTAGTGGTCCGTGAGTCATATGAGTGTTTCGAACATCTAGGTTAGAAGGAAGGAGCTTAAAAGCCCTTGTGTTTCTCCATTGGCTATAAATGAAGTCCAGTTTCCATGTAGACTGTCAAATTAGAAATCTATTGGTTGGACTAGCAGGTTCCCATAGGCACTATTTGGAGTAGAGAATGAGTAGGCAATATTCTAAGTTTCTGATCCTCTGTTTAGGACTGATACTATTTGGAAGAGTCTCTTCTGTATATTTCAATAATATTACATAAAGGCAATAGTTATTTTTTATGGGAATTCCATCTATACCCTAAATTAGAATTATTGAGACTAAAAGTAGAGGTGAAGCTTATTTACTGACTCTGCCTTTCCTGACATAGTCCGATGTTTCAACCTATCAAATTTTGTGGAATCAGCTATGTAACATATTTGTATATTTTGTATGTATATTTTAGTGTTGTGAGAAGCAGTTGACATCTATACCAGGGAACTGATTAGTAATATCAAATTGCACAGTGGAAACTGGACATTAGGAAAATTTTTTTACACCGAAAAGTTTAGCAAGCACTGGAACAGGCAGCCCAGGGAAGTGGTTGAGGCACTATCCCTGGAGGTATATAAGATACAGGTAGACAAATATCTTAGAGACATAGTTCTGGTTAGTTTTGTTTTTTGTCAGAGTTAGGTTGATGGTTAGACTCCATGATCTGAAGGTTCCTTCCAAGCTAGGCAATTCTCTGATTTTATGTTTGCCTTAACTGGCCCACAAGCCATGTTATTAGATTTGCATTTAACAAAAACAAAATGGTTAAATGTACTCAAAGTTCTTATGAGGGATGATCTACAATAAATGCTAACTCCTCCCCTCACACAGAAATGCCATGGGGAAATACTAGGGGTTCTTCCTTAGAATATTGCTCAATTGAGTGCTAATGCTCATTCCCCAGAACTGTTCAATGGAACAGTCTAGAAATAGCTGTGAAATACCCCAACGTTTCCTATATGAATTAGCATTGCAACTGTAGAAAATTTCCCTCATTTGTTAGGGGAAAAACAAAGCTAGCATTAATCTGTATAACCTTCATTTTATCTGTGCCATTATGAAGGCAAGTACTGGTGTACAGTTTGAGTAAAATCTATCCATAATTTCAAAGAAAAAACTCTCTGTGCTGAGAAGTAGTTTGGGGCACAGAATTTCTACCAGGAGTTTCATTTCCCTGGGATCATCCAAAGAAAAATTCTTATCTGTAAAGTCATAAAATGCTTTTTTTGCAAGAAATATAATTTCTTTAAAATATGCATTATTGAAAAAGTCTAAAAACTAGGAGTTTTCTGATATGAAGTCATCAGGTTTGACTATCCTGTTTCTGATCCGTCTTAAAAATCTTAATTGCAAGAGACAGAACTAAACTAAAGATAAGCTTTCAATTTCATTTTAGCTTTATGATGTTATTAGACTCCTTGAAAGCAAATGCCAAAGTGACACAGTGTCTATATTCCTAATTATACTTTGCTTACAAATATGAGCTTAATTGTCCATATCAAATGGCAGTGTCATGTTTAATTACATAAAAGATAAAGCATCACTAATTCATTATATGAACTGAGTTCTGAATAATATAAGGGATGCCATCTCTGAACCAACTACAAAACACACATCTGCAAGAGTTAACAATACCACTTTATGGACATTCATATAGTCTCATTGAAGCCCTGAGTACTTGAACATTTGATGGGCAATTAGAAACCAACAGGGAAAATCAAAAACTACATTTGTGTTACAAGAAGCTTTAAACTCAGTTGCAGAGCAGATATAGAAGCATGCATTTAATTGTCTGTGTTTATGGTTCCACTGTAGTCTGGATTTTGGTCATGATTAGGACTTGCACAGCTCTTGATTTATAGCTACCAGTGCTTTCTATGACAAAGAAGGTTGCTCCTTGTGGGTTTAGATACATGGAATATTGTACATCCTAGAGGAAACAGCAGCTCAAAGGCTGCTTCATCTTCCCTATTCAGGGTCAAGTGGAGCAAAGCCTAAGGGGCAGCTGACCATGTTCTTTAGAAGCTGCTAGAGCTTCCTCAGACCTAGACCCTTGTGAAGACCATTGTCTTCACCTAGCAGCAGCAGGAACAGTGAAGTTTCCCAGAGAGCTCCCATGAATTCCTCTGGCCCTTTGTCCTCACAAGATCCAGAAAATCCCATTTCAGAGCTCTAAGACTAGTTAATTTACTAGCTGTAGGTATTTAGCTTGTGTCAGATTGGTTATTCTTTTATTTTATCCTTGGGCAAGTCCATAGAATCATGAAAAACAGGGATGAAACAGACTCCAATATGCTTCCTACTTCATACCTATTCCAAGGCAAAATCAGCATCACCTAAACCACTCCACAGATGACAGTCAGATTTGTCATTATTACACAGTAGTATAATATAACATTCATGTAATCCATTTTTCATATGCTTTAATGCAGGAAGAATTTCCAACCCAAACTACTCTATGATTCTATAATTTGACTTAGAGTAGTGCAGTGGTGCTGAACTGTCTTTTAATTGCTTCTTTCAGTATATTCACAAATCATCTTCCCTGGAGAGTCAGTAAATGCAGGAATGTTTACTTCTTTTTTTTTCCACATGATGAAGCTTTGAAAAAGTGTAAAAAGGAAAGTGATGATGGCTGGTTGGACTTGGATTCAAGATCATGGCTAATGCAAAGTGAAACTAGAAAAGAATCAGATACTTCCTAGTAATACTAAGAAGTGTCTAAATGTCTCTTGTGGTTACACAGTTGGAAAAATGCATGCCCTCCAACATTCCAGATCCATTGAGGAGGTCTTTGTTTGAAGTAAGAAGTGGTGAGTGGTCACAGTCTTGAAACCTGCTGTGTTCTCATTCTGTTACTCTTGAGTTCAGGACAGCAGAGACATTTGCTCTCTCAGCCCCTGTAATACATATCCAATCATCACTTAACTTTTTATTACAATTGCTGTTAGAGATACCACAGATTTTCAACTCCAGTAAAAGAAATCTATTCCCTTTTTTTTAATTGTGAATCAAATCCCTTAAAAAAAAAAGGACTTTTTTCCATTCCAACCTACCAATGAAGGCAAACAATTGTTAAAATTAATAACTTATCCACTAAATTAATTCTACTTAGAAACCAACCACTTTGGAATGGAAAAAAACCCCAGGGTTCCATTCCAAGAACATTGCCAATAATAGCTGGAATTGAGAACACTCTCTTCAATATGCTTTTTCTGAATGTGCTGTAATCATATCAATGTGTTCCCATGGAAAGTTTTTAAATTGATGATACCACATTTTTCTCAGTCAAACAAAAAAATAGTCATGTCTCACCCTAAGCACTTGGAGTTAACTTGTTATGGTGGGTCTCAGAAGAAAATTATAGGTATTAATATCTCCAAATGATCTTTCCACACAGTGGATAGATACACCAGCAGCATTCTCAGCATCAGAAGCATTCTCAGCATCAGAACTTCTACAACACCCTTTCACAGCTCATGCTTCAGCATCTGTCTTTTCGTTTAGCACACACAATGCTGTGGGACCAAATTAGCCAAAAACATCCTCTATGTGAAGCATTATATAATGCAAATTCAAAAGACATTCTTTTACCTGCAGCAGCAGGACTTCAGGAGAATAAAACCAAAATAAAGAAATGTAGGATTGGAAAGAGTGTATCCTTAATTCTACAAATGGTTAACATACTATGGACTTGCAGGAACTAGAAAGATGAGACTGTATACATACACCAGGACATTTCACATCAGTTCAGCAGTAGTTCTGTGCTCTTAAGTATTTTCTCCTAGCCAGAATTGGAGCCCCTGTCATCATTTGAAGTTCTGTGCAAACGGAGCCGCAGACTAGCAGCCCTCTGTGTCTTTCTAAAGTTCATCCTTGCTTTTCAAGGGAGAAATAAATCCTCTGAGCTGTTAGATCAGAAGGAAAAGTCCAGTGCCTATGCTGCAGCAAAGAGGCCCCATCTGAGGAGGGGGGAGCATGCCATCGTGTGGTGATACAGCCTCAACACATCACCGTAATTTCTCACCACAGAAGAGATGTAGCAGAAGATAAAAAATATAGTAAGGGATAATCCTCCAGATCCTACGAATTTCCCTGCACCTTCTAATTCACTGCAATACGTACAAAGGTGTGTCTGCAGTACTACCAGAACTTTTGAAGGCCACCACTGGCAAAAAGCATGCTGAGGTTGAAAGTGGGGTGCCACCATAAAGATGCAATCTGGTCCACTGTGATGCAGGACAGACCCCTCAAAACTCTAGCACCTCTGAGATTTCCTAGTTTCCTCACTTTCCTGTTTCTCCATGACATCAGTGACATCTTTCCTGGCTGCATTTGTGAACACAGGTCTATTCACAAGCAGGAACTCATGGCTTTCTCATCTCCATTACACTTGGATGGACCCAAGCTGGTGCACTGAGCCAGAGGTAGACAGAAGCACAGCACTCTACCTCTGCACAAGACATTTGTGATGTCTCTCAGGTGTCACAGAGATAGGAGATTCCAGCTTCATCAGTACAATTCTCTTGAAAAGTTTTTGGCAAAATGAGTCTTACCAGGTAAAGGTCCATTTTGTCTCTGTATGGGAGCTGAAGTGTCCACAACTTGCACAAGGCTCCACTCTACCTGATCTGTTCTTCTGGCTAAGTGATGCCCACATCAGAACCTTCCTGAAAGCACACAACAGAGCAGGGGCATTGCCATGGGGAAAGACTTTCAAAAGGGACTTTAGCAGGGCTGCACAGGGAACCCACAGCAATTTTAATTTCAATAGCCAAACAAAGCAGGACAATGAGAATGACTGATGTCACAGCATATTACCAGAAGGATAACTCAGTAACAAACTTTATCCTGAGATGAACAAACTCAGCAGCCCAGCTCAGATAACATTCATTTGGAATCTAGACATAACCACAAGATACCATCTTGTTATGCATGTTCCCTCCCTGGAGGAGTTTGGGGCCAGGCTGGATGAGGCATTTAGCAATTTGGTGCAGTGGGCTTTGTCCCTCCCTATGGCAGGGGAGTTGAAAGTGGATAACCTTTAAAGTCCCTTCCAACCCAAACCATTCTATGATTCCATGATTCTCAGGCAGAGACTCTTCTGTCTGACCCAACCCTAAAATTAACAGCATGCTGTTAATTATCTATTTGCTCCCAGACTGATAAGACCTGGTTATACCAAGGAATGGAACTCAAGAGGCTCTTGATTGCATTTATTAGTAAGGCAACCAGCAGATTTTTCATTTGCTCCCCACAGTGGGAAAGATGTTGAGGCTTAGACCTGCAGGGAGGGAGAGAACAGGGCAGGTGACCCAAAATTGGCCAACAGGAGTGTTCCATCCCATCTACTTTTCCTGCCCATTTAGCAGTCTGAGCTTACAGAGCATTAAGGCAAGAAATAAAAACACAAGGCCATCAGCTTCCCCCCAGCCCATCCCTCCCCCTGCCTAACCAGGCGGNCCTCCCCCTGCCTAACCAGCTGGGGGGCCAGCAGGCCCCCCGGCCTTTCTCCTCCCACCGTGGCCCCTTGGAAAATGCAACTCACCAGTGATGTCCTGCAGCAGAGACACCAGGAGGAGCATCCCTCAGGCCCCACGGGGGGGCAAATGGTGGATGCTGCCCTTCCCCACTGGTGTTAAATAGGAGAGGTGGTGGAGAGGACTGATTAGGAACAGCTGGAGAGGGGAGGAGTCTCCAGTGAAGCCCAGGGGTGTGTGATTTGGGGGAAAATTGGCCAGAGAAGGGTTGGTGTGGGGCAGAGGCGGGAGATGGGGGAAAAGAGGGGTATGTGGAACCTCAATAGACTGGGAGGGGAAAATGGAAGGACTTGAGTGTTCACCCTGAGCGGGGTGAGACACTGGAACAGGCTGCCCAGAGAGGTGTTGGAGGCCCCATCCCTGGAGATATCCAAGGCCAGGCTTGATGAGGCATTGAGCAACCTGATCTAGTGCAGCATGTTCATGGCAGGGGAGTTGGAACTAGATGATCTTTAAGGTCCTTTCCAACCCAAACCATTCTATGATTCTATCTGACCTTGATAATGTTGCTGGCTTTCATAATACAGAATTCCCAGCATCTAATGTCATATTTCATTGACACTATTCAACTGCAACACTTATGCAGGGCTTCTCAGAAAGGTGGAAATGTGTTTAATACATACACACACAGTGGGGAAAGGGCCAGAAAAGGATACAGGTATCGCCAAAGAGGAGGTAGGAAGGACTGCTGGAGGAAATCTTTTGTCTTTCAGTAAGTGAAAGAGCTGGAAAAAATAGACAGACTTTCAGACTTTGCAAGAAGCAGATACATCTTTAGAGGATGACTTTTATGAGTATTTTCTTGCTTGAGAAATTTCCATCATCTCCAGATAGATTGTTTTAAATCTAATCCTTGAAACACTGCACTATTGATCGCAGGCAGCCATGGAGAAAATAACTGGATCTATCTTATTCCTCTCAGAGTTTCCTTTCCCTGCCTTCCATCTCAAAATTCTCTCTTCTGATTTCCCTTCAGCCTATGTCCATGTCCACCTGACCCTTTAGGTGACACCAATCACCGAAGGAGAGGGAGCATCACAATTCAGGAGCTACAGTATTTTCTTCCTCCCTCTAGATGGTGCCATGGGCTTTCCATGAGTTAACTAGCTTCTCCTAAAATCGAGGCTCTGGTGAAGTGGGATTCGCCCATTTGCAGGTAGACTTCAGCGGCTGCTCCTGCAGAAACCACGTTGCATTATGGTTGTGGGATTATATGCAGATAAAATATTAAAATATTTAATAATTTTCCTTCCTTTTTTTTTTTTTTAGTGAGTGCAATCTGGGAACACTGGATGACTTTCCCTGCTGTAAAATCTCTGATCTCCTCCTTCCTTTTTTCATTGTATTTCACTTTCTCACAGTTCTTTCGTTATTGCCCAGAATAGCACTTCTTGATGAGAGAATTAAACTGAACTTGGACACCCAGTCAGTAAGATTTATCTGTTCATAGTTCTATCTGAACTAATTGGAGACTTTTTATAGTCAAAGGATGGAAACAGTTGGTTCCTCCTGGTCTTAAGTAGGTCAGCATTCCAGTACCCCACCACTAGAAAAGCCCCATTTCTCTCCAGAGATAGGCAAGTGAGTACCAGTTACATAGTTCTAGTGTATCTGCATGGTTGATACATGCCTAAAATAACATGAGATGAGTAACATCTAAAACTTACAAAGCTCTAAGTACTTAGCACAAGGCAAAACACAGGGATAAACTTTGAAGGACACTGTAATCCCAGCCCAGAGGAGTCCTAGGTTCATTTCAGTGATGAAAATATTCATTCTGATCCAAACTAATCCTGAACTGGGGATGGTTCAGGTGTCAATCAGAGTCCAGTTTCAATGACCAAGTCTTTCTTTGCTGGCCTGAGAGCAGCTCCAGTAAGACTCAGAGAATTCCCATATTGATTTCTGTATAGAGTTGCTCTGCTTTGATATATTGTTATGACCAGAGAAGACGACAGAAAATCAGGCCTGAGGACTGCAGTTCTTTGGGCCTGGGTGTCATAGTGATCTGGAGGAGGCACAATTGTGGACAGAGATCATGAGAAAAACAGTCCCTGGAACATGCCTGAGATGGCAATTGCAACTAGTCCCACTAAGGGGTGCACTATTCCACCACATTTTTTTCCTCCTCCTGTAGGTATCATGGGGTAGTAAAACTAAATACACCTCTCCAAGAAAGGATTTGTAAGTGCACTGAAAACCTGCAGATGCAATTTTAACAGAGAGTACACCCTGGTCTTTTTATTTTCTGGGAAATGCATGAATAAGTGTAAGAGAACTGAAAACCTGCAGATGTAGTTTTAACAGGGAGTCCACCCTTATCTTTTTATTTGCTGGGAAATACATGAATAGCTGTTTCCTGTGTCATTCTGAAGCAATATCATCTGTCACATTTCTCTGTGGGGAGTGGGAGGAAATTGCTTGTCACCCAGTGGTGATACACAGCTCTTATTTACATGGGAAAGCAATAAAATTGATCGTTGCTGAACTGAAACAAAGTCACCTGGCTGGAGTTCAAAACGAAAGGGTATGTGGGGAACTCTGCTTTCTAACCCATACAGGTGGAGACCACTAGGCATTGATCTGGTCTCTGCCTTGAGCATGTCATTTACACCCACGTACTTTATTTTACCCCCAGGAAAACAAGGCTCTGACGTGAATTTTTATCATAGAATTTCTGTAGTATTTAATGAGATGGTCTTGTAAAACAAGAGAGACAGCCCTGAGCAACAGAGTGAAAGAATCTTCATCTGATGGACCAGTATTAAACCAGAGACACCAGGAGACCACTCTAGATGCAGACCACTGTGTGCAAAGTGGTCCTGACACAACTTCTTTTTGGAACCCTATTGAAAAGTCATGGCATTAAGCACAGGAAGGAGCCACAGATTCAGAGGTTGCAAAAAAAACACCTTACACTGGAAAACCTTTGAGAATTTTGGGTGAAGTGGTGAAAAGTATTCAAAAGTACAAATTTACTTATTAAAAAATAGCATAAAACACTGCAGGCTTTTTTTTAAGGACCTGTATGTGGAGACTAAAGGTGAATAATCACAAATGAGAAGCTGGCATGTCTGCTAATAATGGACATGCCTAACCACGTGCAAGCTAACAGAAACACACTTAAGTTGGAAAAGACATTTAAGTTCACTGAGTCCAAGAGCAGATCTTCAGAGTAGCACTTGGGAGGGTTGTACACCAGCCAAACACAAGTCACAGGTGTGCTGCTGGCTAACTGCTGGCCTTGCAGGCTGAAATGAGAAGGTTGGGGATTACACAGATCAGATTAGCTGAGTTTAAGATTGTTCCTGGCCTTAAACAACCCGCACTTATGAACTTAGCCTGGGTTTAGAGAGCACAGTTTCAAAGGCAACAAACAGACACCCAATTCCCCATTCCTGAGAAATACGTTCTGCTGTAGGAAAGAGTGGGGCAAAGGGAAACTCAGGTTATCCAGTAACTATCCTCAGTGGCAAGATAATTCTCTAGTGCTCAGTGCTGGTGGAAATCATTAAACCATTACCTTCAGTAATCCACTGTTAGCTCAGAAAATCAAGCTGAGTCCCAGCAAGATGAAAGGATTTTCCTTCCCATGTTGTGACCCAGTAATGACAGAACAGGGCTGATTTACTGAATGATAAGTGCTGTGATTTTTGAGCAAGACAAGGCTTGTGGGGAGAGTTAAGATCTTCCAACAGATCAACAAGTATAGCTGGAAAAATCAGTTGGATATTCATCCATAGAGATGCTATTTCAAGGCAAAGCCTGTCTCTTTTTACCATCTGTAGCACCTGACCAGCTTAAAAATATTACCTCTATCACATACTCTGTCCCAGTTGTGCCTTTAGATCATGATGGCTAATACAGCTTAAACCTTGGAGACTTTAAAGGCCAATTTCACTTCATTCAGTCTCTCTTCCCAGTTATTATCCCAGGTATTTATTCACACAAATTCCTCAGAAATAACAAATTGGGGGGGGGGGGGGGGGGGAAGTTTTTCCTTTGTGATATGAACCCCTCAATATATTCTCATGGCTTAACTTTGCTTTGCCAAATGCCATCCTGCTCCCTCTGGCGGTATTCACCATATGTGGTGCAAGATCAAACCGGAAAGCAAAGGCAGGAGCAGCCCTGAGCTGGTTGCCTGAATAACAGATTTATAGGCAATTCACCTTTCTGTGAAGCAGGCATATCCTAAACAGCTCAAGTAATTCAGGGCCTCAGTTTTGTCAGTGCTTTTTCAGTGGCCAGGGTGAAAAGGAGCACCACTTTTTCTGCAAGGAGATGGTGTTAGATGCACATACCCAACCTCAAGCATCCCCTGTCTTTAACCTCATAGAAGGTACTAGGCTCTTTATATTCATTGTTCCTCTCCCCCATTCAGCTTGCCTGAAACTCTGTCTGAAAATCTGACTTATCACAGCTTCTCCCCCCCCAGGTTTTCATAAGGAGAAAGATGCACTCAGTGTGCCACATCATAACCAGAGCATTCACATTTGTAAGTGGTTGTCAGAAGAACAGACAGGCTAGCTAGCAAAACAAGCACCTGAATATAGCTACTATATTTTCTAAGGGACCATTTCTTTCTGCAGAGCCCATAAAATGTGTACTACAGCTGCAGCAGACCTCCTCCGAGGCAAATGGCATCTGAAAGTGAACCTCGACACAACAGCACTGCTGGGAAAGCAAGTTCAAAAGCATCCAGCTCCCCCCAGAGGATAGAGCTATGTGAGACCCCGCTGGACAGATGACTAGGTACCTGTTTTAGCACCAAAATATTACAAAGAGCTTTTTCTGCCTTAAGGCAGTAATTTGCTGAAGCAAGTAAGACACATTTCCCATTGTCTGCATGAAAACTTTCACTCAATTTTGGATTTTTTTTTTTTTTTAATACTGCATTATGTCATCCCTGAAAAGAGATCTATTGTACACATGGACCACGGAAGAGAAGTCAAATGACAGCTTGTGGTACATTTTATAAACAAATATTAACCCTGTGCATCCAGGCTTTCAGCTGAACTCCAAATCCTGTCTTACATATCATGCCTTGAATCCCACCAGTAGGTAACACAAAGCTTTCTTCTTGTGTTTTCTTAGAGTGAAACTTGTTCATTTTTGTTTGCTTTGTAGCAAAACGGGGAAGTTCATGAAAAAATATCAAATTTCCCATTTTCCTCTCCTCGACAGATGGTAAACTGCATTGATTTCCCATTTGTATATGTTGGGAACATTGTTAATCTAGATTGCAGCCTGGAAAGACATAGAACAAAAAAGCAAATTAGATTTTACCCGGGCTAATTCTTCTCTCATTTCCTCCAATTTTACACCAGTGATATTAGCTTTGGATTTACACTGGTACGAGTGAGAGGAAAATGGGTCCTAGAAGAGCTGGCTTTAATTCAAAGCAGCTGGGCAGGAAAAAAAAAAAAAAAAAGGAAAACCTATTTTCCAGGAAAATGAGAGCTCACGAAGCCATCAGCTGTCCCAGTAGATGTCTGCTTTAATGCATTGCTTGAGAAGTGAGGGTAGCAATCCTTTGCTGAATCTTAAACCCATTCTGAATGAACAACTTAAATAAGTAAGTTAGTAAAAAGCCCAGGATGGGCTGGAAGATGCTCACTTTTAACTAAACCTCACGCATTTTTCATCTTACCCACCTCTCAGTGGCCACCCACCCTGGTTCACCTTCATTTATTATTAAACTGCTGGACTAAACAAGCTAATTCAGGAGACAGAGTTTTACAACTAAAATCATAAAACCTTGTCCTGTATAAGCTAGGAAGTTGTTCCTCACATATTCTGTCAAAGTTGTAGTCTTTGCAATCTGGTATCTTGCTGAAAATTGCTGTTAGTTCTAAATGAGACCTGGGGGAAACTGAGTAATTTGCTGTGTTGATTAACATGCACTAAGTAGAGGGACAATAACTCTCTTGTAATAGAAGCAGTGATTTAGCCAATGTGAGCACAACCAAGTAGGTGTGTGGGTCTGTGTGAATCAGCACATCAGTTTTACATCCTCATGTGTCACTCTGGATGCTCAATATTTTTCACTATCAAATCAAATTAATTTAGACAACAGTACACGGGTCTTAGTGCCTGACTTTAAGCACTGGATTTTCATGTTTTTCTAATATTCTTCTAATCTGCTTGGCATCATTTCACTGCAGTGTTGGCTTCCACACTTTGGACCTCTGGGTGTTCAGGGTGGCTTTTGAAGGGGTGTTGTTATGATGTACAGCACAGAGCAACAGCTTTTTACTCCCCCTGGGCTGTGTATAATCCACATTTATGCATCTGAGAGGAGGCTTATCTCTCAAGCAGCTGCTATTCTGTGAGCTGGTCAGGAGCTATCTATTACATGGGGTACAGCACATTTTAACAAGCATCAGCCCTGGAGAATTTTGTATTTGTTTGTGCCTGCCAGGGAACCACTAGAGAGGAACAGGAAGACTAAAATTTATAGGCAAAAAGTGCTATTGTAGCACTCACACAAACACAAAATATGGAAAAACTCTTTGAGTTTGTATAGCCACTAGTGGTGCTTCCAGTGGGGACCAGCCAAGGTCAGGAGTGAGTGGAATGAACCATGCACTCTACAAGGACCTGAAAGGAGTTGTAGAGAGTGGGGTCCATCTCTTCTCCCAAGTGACAGATAAGAGGAAATGGCCTAAAGTTGCACCAGGAGAGGGTTGGGCTGGATACTAGGAACATTTTTACACTGAAAGGGCTATTAAGCAGTGGAATAGGCTGCTCAGGGAAGTGGTTGAGGCACCATCCCTGGAGGTATTTAAGAGACAGGTTAGACACAAGTCTCAGCTTTATGGTTTAGTGATGATTCTTGTCAGAGTCAGGTTGACAGCTGAACCAGATGACCTGAAATTTCCCTTCCAATTTTATAATTCTTTGATTCCATGTTGGTGTAGGGTCAAAGCCAGACTAATAGATGTGCTGCCTGCCGCAGCCAAGAATTCAGACACTTTGGGCCAATTTATTCTTTTTTCTTTACTTTCTAAAGTAAAGGAGACAAAACACAATCACTTTTGTCTGTCTGTTTCCTGGTTTGCCAGGTCAAGATGCTTTTCCTTTCCCATCTTTCTAGCCCTGATAGTCAAACATGGAAAAGGATTTCCCATGTGGTACCGTGTTTCTTCAACCATGAATTAGAAATGTAACATGGGCTCCCATGATGCATAAGCAGGAAAAGCTCCAGCTATGAATTAAATTGTTCAAAGGATTTAGTCAATTTGGGCAGGGCCACACAAGCTGCAACTTCTCCAAGGCTTGTATAACATGCTGCTCCTATTTAGTAGCCTGTCACACACTGGCGGAGCACTTTACAGTCCTCTTTGTCTGGCATGTCCTCGAAGCCACCAACAGGCTGCCAGAGGAGGCTGATTAGATATGGCTACTGCATGTGGTACATATTAGTGAATGGGGTGTTTTGAACTCAACTGGAATCCCTGTGGCTCCTTAGTATTGAATTTGCTGTGGCAAGAGCAAAAAAACAGATGATTGTATTCATCATGTAGCCTGTCTTCTGCAGTAGACCCTTTAACAGCTCAAACAGAGATGGTGGGTCTTTGAAGCACCTGAGGGATCTGTGAGACCTCAGATTCAGCCCTTATCACTCACCCTCCCCACTTCCCATGCGCTATAGCCTACCAGCACCATTCCCCTCCAGATCTCAGTATGTTCAGCTGCAAAGCAGCAAGGAGCTGCTCCACTTCCCCTCATTGCACCATTGTCTGTGAAACACCTTGCCTAGAAGATTATGCAACACAAAAGCCAAAAATAACTTATTTCCCTGCTCTTTTGGGTTTTACGGTTGACTGAGACAGAGAAAAATCCAGGAACCTAAGTATGGAGAGCAGATTAAACTGATTTTAGGCAACAGTTATTCTTTTCCTCTACAGAAGAGCCACACAGGGAGGGACTGCATTTTCTCACCTTTGTCTGGCTTGCACTCTCATGCCAAGGGAGGTGAGAGGATGTATCAGTGCCTCAGCAGACTTCAGGAAGCAAGTTGAGTTTTGTTTTACTTTTTTTTTTTTTTCATTTAAATCACAGTTCATACAACGCTGGTGTGAATGAGCTGCTACCTGAGGGTTCACAGCCTCCACGCAGCCATGTGTTTTCAGCTGCTTGGCCAAATGTCCTCTTGCTCCTAAAATATTTGTGAAAGTTCTCAGAGTGACTTTTAAATTATTGCAAGATGTGAACCTCTGGTTCAACAGTATCTACAGAACTGTCTTCTTAGCAGCTTTCAAATGCTAAAAGAAATCCTTGACTGGGGACATTCAATAGAACACCATTCCACTTTCAGAACTGAACTGAAAACTCAGGAGAAGGTGGAACAGTTGTCAAGATATTTTTCTTTAGCAAAATCTCTCATGATTTCCTTCTTTTTTTGGTCCCTTCTGGGCTGAAAATACAACACTCTAAATTTCACAATGGAATAGAAATTACCCGAATTGTTTCCCTTTGAACACCTTTGAAGCTAATACTCCCTGATACACTTCACATCAGTAACAAAGAAGCATTTCATTTGGAGTTTTGTTTTCTTTACTTCTCACTTCACTGGCACCCAATCAGTGAAAAACTTGAGAAACACTAACAGGAAAAGGAAAGCAAAATCCCAAATAAAACATAGCAGTAATAATTCAAAATAAAGGCAACATTTAAAAAAAAAAATGGATTTCAGAACATTCTTCAAACATGACGTTACCATTTCTTAGTAGTGGTAATCTTCAGACAGCTTCAGGAGGATTTAATAGGAAATTACCTTCCCAAAGAGTACACTTTCATATGACATGTAAGACAGTTGCTTGTAATAAATATCCATCTAAGAACTCCTGGCACATTTAGCTTATTTCAGGGCATCTGGATTCAGCTGTGGAACAAGATGTGTCTCCAATAGGATTTTTACTAATGACTTACTATGAGTTTTCTCAGACTGCTTAGATACTTAGAAACTGGGAGCCATAAACACAGAGATACCCACCTCCACAGATGGGCTCAGATCCTGAGGACAAGATAGAAGAGGACTTTCTTCGTACAGCATTTTTTTTGCGTGCATACATGGCTGAATGCAAACGAGTTGTCATTTAAGAACCGGTAGCTAGATACTGGAATAACAGCCACCAAAAATAAAGCATTGAAAAAGCCCTCAAGGACTTTGCACATCACTAAAACACATGGAGCATGAGAGATGTGGTGTATTTGGAAACCAAAGCTTGCCACTGCTCTGGCTGTACCAGCCAGGAGATCCAGTGACCTACAGTAAGATGAGTCTTAAAAGCCCTGAAGAGCTGCAGTTGCACAGCCAACAAGTCAGAGATCCCAGACCCTGTCCATCCACAGCCTTCTGCTAAGTCACGTGAACATTGTAGAGGCTGCAGATCCGGAGCGTGAGGATTAAAGGTGACTGGAAGCAACATGTCACTAAGGTTAACAAGACAGCAGATGATTTATATTGGCCTAAAACTCGTTGAATTGTCTCTCCAGCCTGTATTCAGTCCCAGACTTCTCCGTTGTCCTTGCTGACTATCAGATGGCTCACAGTTAGTCTCAAGTATGGCATAAGCTGACTCTACCAAGAAACCATCACACTGCAGGAGAGAACCCTGAGCTTGAACCCAAACCCTCAGCAGGGCAATGTTTTCAAAGCCAATCCTGATCTTGCTGGAGCCACTTAACTGCTCTTTCTCTGCTTTGCTTTCTTCCTCACGTGCAAGCACTGCCAGTACCACACTCTTCTCCAAAAAGGGAAAAGCAGCAACATCCAGACTGAGAAATTTGGCAGTCACACAACAGTCATTCAATATCTTTTTTAATTTGCATTCAGAATAGCAATTCTGGTCAAAATATTTTCTTCCCCTTCACACTCAGACTCCCTTTTTAGAGGTCTATAACCACAATGCTACACTAGCTGGACAATCCAGAAAGCAAATTAAATAAAATGGGGCACTTTAATTGTTTCAATAAAGGAGGAGATTCCAGCTTTCCTTTCACTTGGGACCTCTTCAATCCCTCACTTTGCTTTTATCCTGAAGATTTATCCTCAAAGACAAGGAACAGACCAGCCCTTTCCCAGGGGTTTCATCCACACCAAAGCCTGGCAGTGTTCCTCCTCTGGCCTGCCAGCCCTCCTACATTACGTCTTGAGAAACAGCTGCTCTTTCACAGGCCAGCTCATGTCATGACCCTTCCCATATGTATTTGTGCTCTTTGCTAAAAATATCATGGTTCCTTTCAGCTCACGTGCTATACTAAAGGAAGAAGAACTATTTGCCAGCCTCCATGCTGTAGTAGAAGTGGCTGACTGAGCTGAGAGGACAGCACAGTACATGCTTTGATGGCCAGAAGCTCAGGGATGGATAAAGAAGAAAGGCTGTTTTCCCTCTTGATCCTTCTTCCCATCCTTAATGCTACTGGGTTGCTTTAATCCACTCCTCCTGGCCCTGTTTGTAATCATGATGCCAAGTCCTAGAGGTTTTTTTGTTATTTTTCCCTGTGTTTGAAAGAGCATGGCCAATTCCCCCTTTAAAGTGACCTTTAAAGATCATCGAGTTCCTACCCCCGAGCCACAGGCAGGGACACTTCCCACTACATCAGTGCCTTGTCCAGCCTGGCCTTAAACACCTCCAGAGAGGGGGCATCCACAGCCTCTCTGGGCAACCTCTTCCAGTATTTCACTACCCTCATTGTAAAGAATTTCTTTCTTATGTTCAGCCTGAATCTACCCTCTTTCAATTTACATCCATTATTTCTAGTCCTTCCATCTGGTATCTTATTAAAAAGTCCTACCCCTGCCTTCCTGTAGGCCCCCTTTAGGTATTGAGAAGCTACTTTGAGGTCCCCCCTGAGCCTTCACTTCACCAAGAAGAACCCCAACTCCTTCAGCCTGTCTTCATAAGGCAGTTGCTCCAGCCCTTTGATCATCTTCATGGCTCTCCTCTGGACCTGCGCCAACATCAAAGCTTGTGCATGCAGAGAGGTGGTTGCTTATCCACCTCTTGGAGAAGCAAGGATAGGCCAGTCAGACTGGACCTGGGTGGGTTAAAGAACAGATGAGCTCCTTACAGGAGCAGAGGGAATCAGGAAAACTTCTGGAAGAGTAAAGCCATAAACCTCAATGAAGCAGAGTAGAAGGCATTTTAAAGACTCATCCAGTATCTAGTGGTTCTGGGTAAGACTCCATGCTATAAAGAGCTCCTAAGTCGAGGTGCTGAGTGATTGCTTTATTGTTTCTTACAAACCTTGCTGTGAAATCCCTGTAAATATGTTTATGAGCTTGTTGGGGCAGCTTCCCTGCTGCTGACTGCACTGTAAATAAACATGCGTGCCTTTGATTCACGGAAGTTCATCTTCTGGACTCCATTATGGTCCTTGGCTCTGCTTCCACTTCAGACAAGGGGCCCCTCCTGCCCCAGCTCACAAGGAGCATGACATTTCTGTTCTCCAGTGAATAACAAGAAAAATCAGTGCACATGTTTAGGATTACTCTTCCCCATATGGCAGCCTTGCTTGCTTCCCTCTCCCTTCTCCTTCTCCTAATAAGGGCTCTGTGAACCTCACCAGCTCTGAAAATGCAGCTTGTGGAAAGGCCACCAGGCCTGGAGACAGCTTACATGCACTCTCTTCCTTTCTCCCACACATCAAGGATATGTGGACAGGATACTTGGAGCCTGGGTGAGCAATGTAAGATTTGGGGTGGCACATCTAACATAGATGGCAACCTCAAGAAACTATGCATTTTGACTTCCATCCTGCTGTTTGCTTGGAGCAACCCATGCCAAAGCAGTGTGACCAAAGCCAGCTGATGAGGTCACAGCTCCATGCTGTTCTCCTTGTCCTACCACACCACCAAGCTGCCTCTGTGCTGTCACAGCCTTGTGTTCAAAGCAAACTGAATTTGCTAGTTTTACCCTGAAACCAAGGATTTTGTGCTCTGAGGATCTCCTTGCACTGCCAGATGAATGGTGAAGTTATCTATGCAAAGGTGATTCAGCACAGAAAGGGAAAAATCTTCTGCACATATCCCAATGCAAGCTGTCCAGTGGTCAGGGAAGGATTCTCCAAATTCCAACACAAACCTGAAGACAGATATTTTTTACACATGGTTGTGAGTTCCCTGACGTTCCATTGTGTCCATATAAACAAATGGTCTTTGCACACTGAACATAGCCATGAACTTCAGTGAAATAATAAGATATGTGATGGGAGGACTAGAAATAATGGATGTAAATTGGAAGGGGGTAGATTCAGGCTTGGCATAAGAAAGAAATTCTTTACAGTCAGGGTGGTGAAACACTGGAAGAGGTTGCACAGAGAGGTTGTGGACACCCCCTCTCTGGAGGTGTTTAAGGCCAGGCTGGACAAGGCACTGAGCAGCCTGATCTAGTGGGAGGTGTCCCTGTCTACAGCAGGGGAGTTGGAACTAGATGATCTTTAAGGTCCCTTCCAACCCGAACTATTCTATGATTCTATGAAAGCTACACTGAGGCATTCTCCTGTCTTGTCTCTAACCAAACCAGCCTCCAGCTAGGGCTTCTTTAAGATTAGATGGTGTGGCACTAAACCAAGATTCCTAATCACAATATTAAAAAAAAAGAAAGAAAATAAAAGAAAAACAATCTTAAGCTGAAGAAAACATCTCAGAAATGTAGCAACAGCAAAGGGAGATTTTATCAGTCTCTCTATGCATACCCACTCTCCTATTATGGAGTTAAAAAATGGGGTTGGACCAGGAAATGATACACATCAAAACAAAAGAACCAGGATATTTGCCCATCAGTATAAACCAAATCAGAGACACACCAAACATCACAAAGGAGCCTGAAAGCAAGAAAACACCTTGTGCAAAAAGCTTTTATTTTGTGTAATCCCTCACAGCCCAACTGTGATCTGGAATGTTCAAATCATAACTTAATAGATTTTCAAAGGCATAAACAGGAGACCAAGGAGAGATCTCCTAGCTGACTTTTGGAATGAAGCAGAATCAGTGCTCCAGAGGATGAAACAGTGACCAGAAGTTTCTCAGAGGGAAAAAAAGGACCTGCTCATAAAGTAAAGATCTCAAGGAGGTTTAGTATTATAAGAGGCTGAAAACAAGCAGGGTAAAAGGTTCAAGGTGATGTGCACCTGCTTATTGGCATGCCTGTGCCTGAGCATTTGTGGCAGGGAATTTGTGTACACAGAGAAGTGGGTCTTAATTAAACATCAGACAGTGACCTTGGGCACCGGGCCAGGACTCTGTAGTCTGGCAGAAGTCTGGGTACAGCGTGTTTTCTTGAACACTAGGCACCGAATTTCCACTCATTCCAGTGGGGAATCAGGAGTTCATTTGCAAGTGGGAATGTGAATCTCCAGCTTTCTGTGTCCTCCTGGTCATCTGAATCCTTTGTACTCATCTTGCAGGTCTCCCTCCCTTGTGGAATTCTATGGAACTGGAGTCGTAGTCACCCAGGTCTCCTGCCTGCCTTGGCTATTTAGGCTGCTGGTGTCACTGCATGGAGATTTTCTCCCACTGCAGGGTCCCATTCATACTACTACAGAGTAGTGGGACAAATCAAGAGTATAATTCTTGACATCTCTACACCCTTCTTTGCCCAGGCAGGGACAAAATTAATTAGGATGCTCTTCTGGCACCAATAGCAGCTGGATCTCATTTGGACCACCTACACAATGTGAGGATATTTTCCAAAACTATTTTTCAAAACACAGCCAGAATAAACCAAGCAATAGATCTGCCAAATTTCTGTCTTTGCAAAAATGTCTGTTTTCTGCTTCATTTTTTTTTTAACCTCCGTTTTTCATTTGTGGTTTTCAACTAAGCATCAAGCATAATCAAGTAAGATGAGTGATGGAGAGGAGAGGTCTGCCCCTTGATGATTTAGTTTAGTGGTTTGACCTTGGGATCTCAAATCAGTATCTATAACACAAAAAATTCCCCGTGCTTTCCAGCTGTCTGCAAAAACATCCAGGGGAGGGACAGAACAGAAAGGGGAACTCCTAAAGAAAAGGAAAAGCTGATGGGGCATTTCTGAGATGTGTTTGCAGGGACAGTCTGGAAAACCATCTGGATTTTTACAGTCTAGCAATTTGCAGTGGCAATGAACATTTCTCCAAGGCATCCAGAATATTTTTCTGGATAAATTCACACCTGATACCTCCAGCTCAGACTGCTTCCAAACATTCCCTTTTTTAGGAGAAACTCAGATCGTACTCTGGACTCTCTGGTTTAGTCTCATCCTTAATTTTATCTTCTAGATATCTGGGCAATGTAACTCTAGTGAAAGTGAAATTAAGAGGATTTCCCCCACTTGGCATGTGGTTGTCAATTGATCCCAGAGGCAATTCAGATTTACTGCTCCCATCTGATGGCTTATGGGAAAGGAATTCGCTGAATAACAGCAAGTCAAAGATGGGAAAAGGCCCAAGCAATGTGACTGATGGCCACAGTCAGAAATACTTTCCTCAATGGTTTGCAGGTCAATTGCTCCACCTTCAACCTTAAAAAAACATATGGCAACTGATCTTTTGATGCTGATCTGGACTCCCAACTTTCATTTCTCTCCACTCCACTTTTCCAATCTCTGGTCTCATCCAAGCCATTGCAAACAAACATTCCTCCTTCCTTTGCCTTCTCCCCTTGCTTTGGATCAGCCAGAGCCTGCAGACTCAAGACAGAAATCACTCAGCATACTTCTATACCCTGTGTTATGCAGATTGTCAAATGAATGATCTAGTCCTCCCTTCTGGTTTGAAAAAATTTCTTCAGGTTGAATCCATAACAGTAATGCTAATGTAGATATTTTGCAGATGCTTATTTTGGGACATACATCTCTGCAATTTGCTTTGGTTGTTTTCTAGATATAAATCAGCACTGACAACCATGTTCATTAATTTATTGGCAGTCACTTAATTCAGCTTAAAACAAACTTCAGAATTGCTCTCCATTGTATTTTAATATGCTTTGCTTATTCATGAAGGCCTTAGAAACAGGAACTTTGCATGTCTCAACACTATCTTTTAAATAAATTAGTAAAGTCTGTTGTCTAGTGAAGAAAGTTTACAGCACTTGCATGTCAAGAGTATTTCTAACCATTATGAAATTCATCTCAAAAAACACTAAATCAAAGAACTCTTCAAACTACATAAGGAATTTTGTGGTGACATTAATCTCTTGCAAATTTTGTCTATTCCAGAAGGTGGTCTTCCAGAATCAGACCTAAGGTGGTCTAGGTTTGAGTACCCATTCTCAGCTCAATAGAGAAATCTTGCAGGATTTCTTTATTTGTAAATACAAAACTTGAAGTAGAATTTACATGGATTTGTATCTTTTACAGCTCCTTTAAGTGGAGGTGATTTACCCCTGCTCTGCCAAAAACATCTTCAAAAGATCCAGTGCAAGGTCCTACCTCATAACTGCACACAAAACCAAATCTAAATAAGTGGAAGCATGGAAGGAGAGAGAGATAAATGTCCAGCTGATCCAAACACCATTTAATCCCTCAATCCAGGTGCTTACGAGATTTAAAAGAGGGAGCTGCTATGTAGCCTGCACATATGTGCTAGAGAGCGGTTAATGTGCCCTAAAGTTTGATAATCTGAGTAAAAATGGATCTGAGAAATTGATTTGGATTAACTTGATCTGCTTTTGAGTGAAAAGATTTGGAATCCTAAACAAGCAGCTTAGCCACGATTAACTCATTTAAACACTTTCACAGCTAAACGTATTCCCAATGCCCCAAACTGTAGGAGTTTTATCCTCTGGGGATTAAGCTGAACCTCTTTTGTGGGTTCTCCTCCCTATCTGCTCCCTCTGCAGATGGCTTTTCATCATATCCCCTTCATTTCACTACATGTGGCTGGACAAATCAAGATGTGGGAATTTTCTCTATTTCTATCTGGTTGTAACTTTCTCCTTGCATTGTCTGGTAGTAAAAAAAGTTGATCCCAGTCACACTCTATTTGTCAGGTCATTGCAGAAGCCCAACAATAGAGAACCCACCAGGAAGCTGCTGCCTTAGATCAACATGCAGGTCTTCCAAGGGGAAGGGTTGAGTATGTCCACCTTTCTGCTCAGAAAGTAGAGACCCAGAGACTACTCAGCAGTAACAATTAGTCTTTGAATTATATATAAATATCCAGAGCACTTATACTGCTTTGTCCTCACCTCTGGACCTGTTAGAACATATTAGATATGCCTGGGTTTGTAACCTAAATTAAATGAGGACACCTGCCCAAAAAGTGTCACACACCCATCCACACTGTCAGATCATTCCCTTTGGCACTAGCCAGTCCCAGGCCAACTCGCACAGCACGGGGCTGACTCACAGGTCCCAGGAAGAGGTTTGGATGCAGCCATCCTGGTTTGGGGATTAGAGGGATTAATATAAGGGTAGTTTGCAAGAATTGGCCTCAGAGCAAAAGGCAGCTCCTGATCCCTTTTACTTGTGAGTGTGGATGGATGCTGATGACAAAGAATGCAACAACATCATTCAGAAGCATTTTGATGTGATAGAGATGTTGAGGAGGGGGCTGTGGTGAGGGTGAAGGACAGTGCTGGTGAGAATCTGGGTAAAGTTGGCTCGTCTCCCTGTTTGCCACACAAAAAGGATTTGCCTGCCAAAAAATCTTTCTAGACCATAGTTTGCAGAGTGTGCCTGCTGTTTTTGCAGAAGGAATAAGGTTGTGTGCTCACAGGTAACTCAGCAGAGGGTAACACTGAGAGATGAGAAGTCCTCCAAAGGTGAAATATTTTCCCTCCATTGGATAAAATGAGCTGTAGCCTTCAAATGCCAGAGTTCATCAGAAGCAATAAGTTTTTTCCACATTTAAAAAAAAATTATTTTCATTAAATATTGTGACTTTTTCAGTCTTCTTCACATGAATGTTCTAGGATTTTGTTTTGCCTTGTTTTGTTAATTTCCCAAGGGAAGGGGGAGATCTGTTTTCAGGACTAAAAGCACCTGGAAAATAAAATGCATGATTTATACTAGGCCTTAAAAAATTTATAATTTAGCTCTGTGCATCTCTTGAGGCTTACTGGTGAAAACTGGCATTCTGCATCCAGATGCAGCCTGTTATTAGGCAGATGTCTCACCTTAAACCTCTTGTCAGCACAGACACGCAAGCTGTGCTTTCTCATCCAGATACACGTGCTTTAATTCTTTTTTTGGCTTTACTGAGGTTTTTTACAGCTTTTCTTCCTGTTCTAAACTAAAAAAAAACAAACAAGTGCATAAACCTGAACCAAAACTGTATCTTGTGAAGGGAGCATAGCCTGAGTCTCTCCTGCAGGATTAAGCTGTTCTTGGCACTAAATGGCTGTCTTGCTCCAAAAGTCCTGGCTAGAGTGAAACCCAAGATGCAGAGAAAAAGGCCAAAGAGAAAGCCCCAGGTGCAGAGAAAACCAAGTCAAATCAGCAGAGATTAATTTGGTCAAAATGAATCTTGTCACTTACATAGACACTCCATGTTGCTACACCAGCCCAGTGATTCAGTGCAACAGCTACAAAGCTTCTTCTCTCTTTTATGTGCTAAAATATTGATATAAATGCAGCATTTGTCAAAGGCAATGGATTCACTGTCCTCTGGGGTAATGCGCAACAGAGGACCAAAGCTGCAGAGAGAAGTAGGTTCCTATCCTGAACATTTAACTGTGCTGCAAATCCTCAGGACCCATCAGAGGTGTCCCTGAACTACCTCCACTTCAAACTCTCCAGAATCTCAAATTTTCTCAGCTTGCCCTAAGCAAAACCAATATCTGGGTCAGGGCCAAAGTAGACCTTGAAGTTTCTGAAGCCCTTTGAGCCACCGTGAAGTACACAGGAAACACAGTCCTTCAGACCCCACAAGCAAGAGAGGACAATGTACCAGACTACAAGGATGGGAAAAGGGTGAACATAGATGCATGAGAAGAATGATCCACCCTTTGAGTTTAAGATGAGCTGAATCACCTTCTAGAGATTGACTTCTATAAGTTGGTGGAGCCACCAAAGACAAACTCACACTTCAATGTCTAATTCTTGGCCTAATTAGGGCATTCTTGGTCTAATTAGGGCATATGGGTCCCACCATCAGGTGCACTGTGTCTAGTAAGTAGACATTTCCTTCACATTACTCTGCTGAGCTTCATCTACATCCAAAGGCCATATTGTTCTCATACTGTGCCCACTGTTCTCACAAAATACACACATACAACCTTCTTTGTCCTTACACCTCCAAGATACCTGGAGCCCAAACTTTTACCAGAAATACAACAGCCTTAATCATAGAATGGTTTGGGTTAAAGGACTTTAAAGATCATCTAATTCCATCCCCTCTGTCACAAGCAGGGACAGATCAGGTTGCTCAGAGCCTCATCAAGCCTGGCCTTGGCTATCTCCAGGGATGGAGCCTCCAACACCTCTCTGGGTAGCCTGTTCCAGAGTCTCACCACCCTCAGGGTGAACACTCAAGTCCTTCCATTTCCCTCCCCCCCTCCATTTGTCTCTAGGCAGGTTCCACATATCCCTCTTTTCCCCCACCTCCTGCCTCTGCGCCACACCAATCCTTTTCCAGCCAATTTTCTCCAAAATCCCACACCCCTGGGCTCCACTGGAGACTCCTGTTTTCCCCAGCTGTTCCAAATCAGCCCCCTCCACCCACTCTCCTATTTAACACCAGTGGGTTAGGGCAGCAGCCACCATTTGCCCTCACTGTGGGGCCTGAGGGATGCTCCTTCTGGTGTCTCTGCTGCAGGATATCACTGGTGAGTTGCATTTTCCAAGGGACCACGGTGGGAGGAGAAAGGCCGGGGGGCCTGCTGGCCCCCCAGCCTGGTTAGGCAGGGGGAGGGATCGGTGGAGGGAGGAAGCTGATAGCCTTGTGTTTCCATTTCTTGCCTTAATGTGTGTGTCGTTTGCCTGAGGTCAGACAAACGTTTAGCAAATCTTCATTTGATGGGTCGTCAACAGAAAGAGCCTCGTCCCTCTTGTTGAGAGAAACTGGAGGAGCTGAGGTGGACAGCAAGGAAGCTTGCCCACTGCCCCGACTGCAAACTTCAGTCCACTACTTTCTTTCAGGATTCTGAAAGTGGCACCTGGGCCTGGGTCTGTCTGATAAGGGCTCCGGGTTTTGATTTAAGTTGGGCAACCTCTTGCTCTAAAAGTCAATTTCTGCCTCAGCCTCTCTGCTGACCCTGAGCCTTTCCACCGCCTCACCGAGCTCCCTCCGCCAGGGTGCTGAGCAGATGGTTCCCCTGCTCCCAGCGCTGCGGCCCCTTGGAGCTGCCCCTCGGTAGCAGCGAGAGGCTCCGGCAGTGCCCGCAGCCGCTCCCCGGGACTCGGCCCTGCTCTGGGACAGCGCTCTCTGCGCTCACAAACCATTTCAGCCGCTATATGGCAGCGCGGCCTCCGCCGTGTGGAGACCATCGTTAACTCCTCGCTAATGCCTGGTGCCCTTGTTTATGCCAGGATCACCCACTCCCCGCTAGTTTCTGCTCTTGGAAGGTCTTATGCATGTCCTTGTTTTATCAGTACAACTTCAGTCAGTGTGTTTTCTGAGCTTAGCTATCCCAGTAAGCCTCTTACGAACTCCACCTCAAGGCAGTAGCTAATTTTGCGTAGTATCTGTAATAGCTATCCACAAGGTGGGTGGGCTTTTTTCAAAGGCCCGTTTTGTCTGCTTGGGAGTGTTGCATCAGCTGTCCATGTTGATCAAGCCATTAAAGTGGACTCTGTTAGTTGTGCCTATTGCTTCAAGAGAAGTGTGACCAGCAGGTCAAGAGAGATGATTTTGCCCCTCTACTTGTCTCTGGTGAGGCCCCACCTGGAGTATTGTGTCCAGTTCTGGAGTCCTCAACATAAGAAGGACATTGAGCTGTTGGAGCAGGTCCAGAGGAGGGCCACCAAGATTGATGGAGCAACTGCCTTATGAGGACAGGCTGAAGGAGTTGGAGTTCTTCAGCTTGGTGAAGAGAAGGCTCAGGGGGGACCTCATAGCAGCTTCTCAAATGAAGGGGGCTAGAGAAAGGCAGGGGTAGGACTAATTAATAAGAAATGTGATGGAAGGACTCGAAATAANGGAACTCGATGATCTTTAAGGGTCCCTTCCAACCCAAATTATTCTATGATTCTATGCCTTGTGTTTGTGAAATGAGATTGTAATGAGGTAAGTGTTGAGCTCTTTTCACAAGTAACTAGTGACAGAATGAGAGGAAATGGCCTCAAGTTGCCCCAGAAGAGATTTAGACTGGATAGTAGGAAAAATTTATTAACCAAAAGATGCCGAGGTTCGGACCTGCCTGAGGAAGTGGTGGAGTCACCACCCCTGGAGGTATTTAAAAAATGTGTAGACATGGGACTCAGCGCCACAATTTTGGCAGAGTTAAGTTTGCAGTTGGACTTCATATTTAAGATCTTTTTCCAATCCAAATAATCCCATGACTCTGTTGGCACTCACGTGCCCGTAGCATGGTGCAACTAGGAAAGGACCACAACTAGCTTCTTTTCAGTCTGAGGCCTTGCTAGACAGAGCCACAGCCTGCCCCACACCAAACAGGGGTTCAGCAAATCCTCAGAGTATATGAACTGAGATGTGACCACTCAGTCCTAGAGCAACTAAGATGATAAGGCAGTGCTGCAGATGTTTTAGAGATCTAGGCTTCTGCTTAGGTCTATGAATTTATATAGGCTATTTAAGTTAGCGAAGAGTTAGGCATTACAATGCTTGAAGTACATATCTTTTATATTCCTCACAAGAAGGAAGAGAGAAAAAGTGAGAACTTTCCCACGCACTGCTCCAAGCCAAAGCTTAATCCTGATGCGCTCTCCCTGAATAGTCACAGAGTGGTAGAAACTGTGGTAAATTATGTTCCTTGTAGCAGCTCAATTTTGAGGTTATTATTCAGAGCACTTCACTTCTTTCAGCCTGAGCAAAAACATGGATCCCTTTATTAGTGACCACAATTCCATAGCTCTGTTTTCACACTTTTGCCTTTAAAAAAATTGTTCCCCCACCCTGATGCTCAAGATGAACATTATAAATAGCTTGCTGCACACAAGGAAATGAGAACTGAGTTGTGTATATGGCTTTGCCTTTGGAAAAACTGGAACAGAGTTTGAGAAGACTCTCAGGATACCAGCCTATTTAATGATGGCTATGCCTTGTTTTTCCGATTATGATTAACACCAGAGAGCTAGCACTGCTTAGCTCAAATGCTGTTTTCATTGCAGCTCTGGGAAGGATCCAAGGCTTCTTTTTGCTAATTTGTCAGAGTGGATTAATTTTTCAGCAGCCTATTACTGGAATGCAGCCTGTCCAGCTTCAAGCTTCATTGTGAGAAGCCACTGATACTGAGCTGACAGCAGCTGTGGGCAGACAGAGCCCAGATGTGGTACAGAGCTGCAGGAGCCTACCCATGACAACTGGACATCAGTCTTGCTGTTCAGAAGTAAGACTTGGAAGACAAGTTTCAGCCTGATCCTGCCTGCTACCACAACCACACAATCAGTTCCCAAGCAAATCACTCCCAGAATCACTAGTGCTGGGTCTGGAATAATATCTCTCCTCACCATGCAGGTCTAATGAGACACCAGGAAAAAGAATATATCCCAGTAACTGTTATTTCAAGCACTAGATACCATCTCTGAATCTTACACTAGTCTCAAGTATGGCACTGATTCTCTCGCTCAACACCATTAAGAAGATTTGACCATGATCAGGTCCTAGGAAGTACAAGACCAAGGAGAAGCCTGGTTTTAATCCAAACCTAGCATCAATGATAAAGAACAAAGGTATCAGAATCAACAGTTATTTCCAGCTACTTTGCTATAGACAGAGATCACTTACTGTCCTCCAGTTTGTACACACTGATGGGGTGCTAGTCACACCCCTGCTTCCTGTTTACAAAGCCACAAGTGACTCCTAGTGAGACCGATGGTGTTATTCTGTGCATGAGGCATCTAAGAAAACTACATCTGCTTCAGGCATAGAGGAGAGTTTAGTAAAACCAGAACATTGTACTTTTTAATCCTGCAGATTCAATTGCGACAGTTTCAGTGATTTTGTTGATGCATTTTTCTCCATCTTCTCTTTTGTACAACCTAAATCAGCACAACTCTACTGAAGCCAATGCTATTGCATCTTCTGTCAGACTGTTGAAGCCTCTCTGTAGGTTTTTGGTTTGTTTTTTTTTTCCTTTTTTCATTAGCCAGACAATGGCAAGGAACTTTTTCACCTCTTATATACTTATATGCACATCGACAAAACAATGAAACATCAACAACTAAAAAAATGCAATGCAAAATAAAAAAGCACAAGGTGAAAAATCAGACCCTTCACCATCTGCTCTCCTGTTGTCCTTTATTCAAAAGGAATATATGCTGCGTATGCATCTGCTTTACCTGAATGAATAAATGTTTGTATACATCAGCATACGTGTCAGGAGGGTTAAGCCTGAAATTCATGAGCAAATGGCCAACACAATTGAGGGTACATTGACAAAAGATTCACTGGGAAGGCCACAATATTAAATGTGCAGGCAGGTGGCCAGACCAGCAGTCAGATACCGAGTTAGATATCCTTTTTTGTTTTTCCTTTAAGTGCAGGGTGACATTCACAAAAGCTGCAGTTTTTTGTGGCAAAGAACTCCCCCTTACAAAACTCAAGAGTCTAATGCTGTCCTACTCCATCAGAAATACACAAAATACTGGTTGCACTTGAATTTGGCTGCTAAACTGTTTCATGCTAAGGTTTGTAGCTTTCCAGTGTTGAATGCAAAAATCTTTACTTGCACTTCATACAAAAATACTGTATGATTCCTTGAGGTAGATCCCATAAGCTAAATTAATATATTATTGTTGTTGGATGTGCAGTGTCCGTTTTCCAAAGGAATGGCTAATCATTAAGATAAAGGTGTGTTCATTTCTGTTTGTGTGTTCCTGAGTGTACACACAGACTAATGTGCTTCTACTAATGCACTTGAATTTTTTTTTGTTTTTTTTCTCTGCAGAGGATAACAAAGTACTCTATGGGCCAGAAATCAAGCTCTTGAAAATGTTTCTTAGTTTTGGCAATAAAAGCCTCAAGCACTCTGGGTTGAGACCCAGCAAGAGCTGGGTTGTGCTCTTCAGACCCCTACAATGTCAGTGTTAATTTATCACCTCAGCTCACACCAAGAAAAGAGTAAACACCAGGCTGTGAGCAGAAGCAAAGGCTGCTTTGTATTTGAGAGGCTAGAAAGATTCATTTGTAGAAGGACAGAAGCAGTAAGTTCTATACAGGTGGGGAAGGTGAGGAGTTTGGAGATGAAAGGCATCAAAAACTTCCTTGATTCTCTGGAGATCTGTCCAACGTAAGTCACAAAACCATTTGTAGGATGCAAAGTCATGGACACACGTTAGTTTCAAGGGACAGTGTGTAGTTGCACTGTGTCATGTTTATAAACCATCTCTGCCGCAAGCCCACTGAGTGCTCAAAATACTCAACAGTATTAAGTTCTTTTGCCTCTGCAGCTATAAAGCAATGAAGGACAATGAGCCCTTTGAAAAAGGATGAATGCACTGATAGAAGGTCAGCAAGGAAATTATTTGTATCACTGCAGCCATCCTGTGAATCTGAGCAAAGATAAAATTTGACGTTAGAACCACATGACATATGGAATTGAGGCTGAGAGAGATGAAAATTTCACAAGCAAGGCAACCTTGCCTTCAGAAGTTTGCAACAATAAATCACGTTGCAAAGATTTTTCACTCAGAAGAGACAGTCAATTGTGAGTATAATGACATAATATTTAGTGCCCTACATTGAGCTAATCAGTGCTGGTCTCTTCCACACAGCTTACATTCATCAATATTTCACACACAGAAATAGAAGCTCAGCTAGCTTAGTAGTTCTGTTTTATACAAGAGTACATCTGTGCTTCTGTTTTTCCTTTAGGGTCATCAACAGATTCAGATCTTTGAACCGAAGTAAAGACTGTTCTTCCACACTATCAATAGGTTCAGGAAATAGCTCATTTATCACAAGGGGAATTTGGTTAGAGACTTCTTGAAGTATCTCCAGATTTCTCCCCAAGTACTGGGAAAACTGTTTCCTTGATGAAATATATAAAGGCCATATTTAGATGACCTAAAAGGGACCTACCTCGTGCCTCATGGTCACACCGCCCCACCAACTCTCATCTAAGTATCTCACTACCCTCTTGTATCTAGGCTCTGGGCATCCAAAGGAGTGTTGTGATATAACATACAACTCTTTGGATAGTGATTGGGCACTAGATATAATACCACTTCATGGCACCACATCCTGATTGAAGTAATGTTTTTGACCTTGCTTTTCCTCAGTTTTTTATTCCCTTCTCTGAAATGGCTGTTCTAATCAGAGACATTCTTTGAAACAAAAATAAGGATATTTTTTTTTTTCCCCTAAAAGTTATGTGAATGTTTGCTGCAAATCCTGGCAAGTGCTCACCAGACTGTTATGACCCAGGTCCCATCAGGGGTCCCCAGTAAGCTCACACAATCTTCAGAGACTACTTCTCTAACAAGCCAGTTTCCCTTAATTGGACCTGCTACTGCTCAGGGAGAAAAGTCTCACTCCATGGATGGGACCACCAGCTAGAAGAGAACATTGAATAGCTCTGTGCTCTTACTTGGTTGCTCTACTAGAAGTATGTGGACCACACACCCCTATATCTAGATGTATCGCCTGTGGGAAAGGGTCTTGGTGCCCTTATATGACTGCTAGGAGTTGTCCAAACCATCTACTATTTCTCCTGTACTGCATATTTCAAGGCCCTCTCTGAATTTCCATCTGATCCAGAATGAAGCATGTCATTCAGAACCCCCCTTGTCTGGTTTAATAATTCCCCAGTCACTTATTCTCTTTTTAAAAATTACCCATCACATGCTAATTTCTTCCAATCTCAAATTATTGCTATAATTGAAAAAGTCTGTTTTGTGTCTATTTTGGTTTTAGCTTAGGTGAGAATTTTTAAACAAATACTTTATTTGTTTAAAAAAAACCAACAAAACGGAAAACAAACAACACAGCCCAGGAAGATTTGTGGGAAAAGGTTAATGTTGATACTGTTTCTCAACTCATCCGTTCAGTAATTTTGAATTGAAACATTCTAGATTACCAGTCAAACACTATGATTTTTCTGGCACTTTAAAACTAGAAACGGTCCAAATCAAAAATGACACATTCAGAAATTATTTACTCCTCCATCCTTTCAGTGGAAGAGGTCTGCGTGGGCATATGAGACATAAACTTTGATTGCTGTCACTGTTGGTTTTACACTGCAGTTTGCAGTGTGGAACTAAATATAATTACCTCACATTCTGATGGCCCTTTTCCATCCTGGAAAACTGATTCTAGTTTATAGTCAGTGTATAAATATGCTGTGATAAATCACTTCCCATCAGTGAACTCAATTGGCCGTGAAGCATCAGCCACACTAAACTGTTTACAAGAAGGAATCAGATATTTTTTTGTGGAAAATAGAACTTACTGCCTACCAGAAAAAGTTTTTACCAATGAAAGCAGGTTATGTTCTGCAAACAAAACTTTTTAGACCTGAGCTTTCATCCAGAAAGACTGTGTAGCCTACCAGAGACTGCTGGCAAAACAGCCTGCAGAAGGACTGAGGCTGGGAGGAAGTTTGAAAGGCTTTGATGCAGGGGATAGTGATTTGGGTGGGATGCTTAGGGTCAAGGGACTCTTTCCCAAACCTCTTTCTTCTCTCCATCAGAAACCTCAAATAACCACCATATCTTGTCCCAGATACATCTCTTACACACTCTATGCTCCACCCTTCCCCACACATTGAGGGCAGATAGAAAGAAAAACCCCTGAGATTGCCTTCCCACCTCCATTTCTGCTTCCTCCCTAGTGGCAGAATCATGTCTTTCCCTGTGTGAGGGGTTGTGCAGGAAGAAAAGGGCTGACTCCAGTGATCAGACAGGTAGTGGGCTTGGAAGGCTGGTAGGATATAGATGTGGTGGTTATTTGGGGATTCTTGCACTAGATCATGTTGCTCAGAGTCTCATCAAGCCTGGCCTTGAATGTCTCCAGGGATAGAGCCTCCACCACCGCTTCTCTGGGCAATCTGTTCCAGTGTGTCTCACTACTCTCATGATGAAGACCCTCTTCCTAATACCTAATCTACATCTGCCCTGCTCTGGTTTAAAAACCATTGACCCTTGTCCAATTGCTAAATGCTCTGACAGCATTTCTTCACAGAAATATAAAGAATGTCCCTCCCCAGCTTTCTTGTAGGCTGCCTTCAGATACTGTCAGCCATCAAGCTGTCATTAGCAATCACTTTTTCATTATTTTTAGTTAGTTCTCAGAAGCAAACTTAGCATTGCCAAACCAATTCCAGTTCCAGGAGAAAAATCTAGCACCAGTTTTGGATGTGAAGTCACCATTTCTGACTCACGCTGGTTTGGTCAAGCCCTTTTCAACATTTTTTTCTTCCAAAATTTTCCTTTTGAGAGATGTCAGAAACACATAGATGCTTTAGTAGGAACCTGGACATCTTGGACAGCTGTGGGCTAGAACACTCACAGATACTGCTGGGTCTGTTCCTTGGAGAAGCACAGGGCAATTTCCAGAATGGAAAGCAATTCATACACAGAGCAGTTCAGACAAAGCATTGGATGTCCCCGAGTTCTGCATTTCCTTGGTGGTCTAGGTGCTCCAGAAACACCAGAGTTGGAGAAAAGATAACTTCCACTCTTTCTAAAAAATTCATTTATTTAAACAAAAGACCCCTTAAACTGAGACTGAGATACGAACCATTCCCCATAAAAAGGGATTTTAGAGACCCTTGCAAGAAATGGAATGTACAAATTACTGCCTTTTCAAAAGTCAAAGGATGTTTTTCCAGCATGGCACCCCATCCCCAGAAAAATGTTTCGGGGAGCTTATGTTTCACTCACAATACAGAATAACATCAGACTCCAAACACAACCAGAAAACAAACAAGCCAAGTCAGTGCCCTGCCAGAAACTGTAAAGAAAGATGACTTTTCACTTGGATGTCTCATTTCAGGACTTTTAAATGCCACTTTCAATCACATCGTTACAGCTTATATTTCTTCATAAAGTGAAAAAAGTCATAAAGTGTCTTCTCGTAGCTGGAAAAAAAATTTGATTCTTTTCCCATCTGCTGGCACTATTTCTTCTCAGAAAGTTTTTGCTCCAAAAACATAAACTCACTGAGGTACTCAGGAGGTGCCAAAATGGCAATGTCAGGGCACTGAGGTGCTCAGGAGGTGCCAAAATGGCAATGTCAGGGCACTGGGCAGCCTGGTCTAGTGGGAGGTGTCCCTGCCTATGGCAGGGGGGTTGGAACTCTATGATCTTTAAGGTCCCTTCCAACCGAAACTATTCTATGATTCTGCATTTGGTAGAGGGTGCAAGGCAAATTTAGACCTTCCTCAGCATTGCATTTGCCCTGTTCAAGCTTGGCCTCAACATGAATATTTGTTTTCCTTCTCAGTCACCCAGCTTTTCTCAGAACAAAGTCCTTCAAGAGAAAAAAAATCCCAAAGGAGGTTTTACCCTTTTCCTTCCAGACCCTAGCAACTCTGCTGATCAACCACAAAAATGGCAGATACACTAATGGAAGACAAAGTCCTTTCCAGTGCCATGAAAAATGTGGATTTTCCTCAGCAGTCAGTGAAAAACACAAGTTCCCAAGCATCTGGGAGAAAGAGAAGGAAGAGAGATCAGCCTCTAGTTCCTCTAGAAGCCAATTTGATGGGAAAAGCCCCACAACATACTGATTTTTTAATAATATTTTATTATTTTTTAAATAATAATTTAAAAAAAGGTAACCCAACTGACCAATTTTACAATGCAATTTATTTTGACTCTCTTATTGTAAAATTTTAAAAAAGAAAACACCCTTGAGTTTGCTCGGGTCTTGGGCGGCGATGCTGAGGCTTTAGTATTACCAATTTGTTTTGGCTTTTAGATGGAAGGGAAAAAGAGAAAGTAGGTGGGGAAAAAAAGCACAAGATCAGATGGTTATTTTCTTGAATTAAAAACACAATCATATTTTGAAATGCTTTCTGTGTTTTTCTGACAGCATTGAGTGGCTTGGAAAGCAACCATGTGCTCGCAAGCACACAAGTGCACTGTGAAACCATCACTGACTCATGTCTGTAGATGGGTAACTTACCACTGATCTTACTTCCACACTTCAAGTCAGTGACTTCTCTGTCACTGAAAAAAACAGACTATCCCTCAGGTCTCTCAGTAACTGATCTCAGAGGAGAAGGCTGGCAAATCTTGCAATTTTTGATGGACTATAGTAACAGTGATGAAAAATCACAGATGCCTGGCCACACCATGGTGTCCTATTACAATGTCTACAGCCTTTTACCAGCAGAGTTGTTTCATTCCTTTCATTCTTGTGGAAATTTCAGCACAAGGATACCTCTTTTTGGTGAGGACAGACCTGGCAGTGGAAGTCCCCTGTCCCTCACAAAAATAGACTAATGGACAAAGAGAAAAGGGAGAAAATCAGGCAAAGGAGTGAGCTGAGCCAGTGCTAAGGAGTGGGAAAGGAAAGACTAGCAACACTAAGATTATCTTTTTTTTTCCAGGTATCTAAGCACACTTCACTGTGATGGAGACCTCAGCAATGTCTGTGAGCAGAAGGATTTCTGAGCCAGAATAAGAAGATTAATTGCTTGTGATGCCTCCAGAAACTTGAGAGAACCCAAGCAGCACAAGAAGGGATTCAGATTCCCCACAGCACCACAAGCATATGCTTTACATCCTGGCAGTGCAAGAGCTAAGCAAGCTGTCTGTATTTGTGTTGCCCCTGGTGTGCTGGGAAAGACAGCAGGCAAGGGGTTAAGTAGTGGCATTGTGGTTTCTAGAAGGGAAGAACATGCCTCATTAACTGGCTGGAATTCATCAAGGATATGAACACCAGGGTGGACATGGGAAAGGCAGCAATCTCCATGTTACCAAGATTTTCAGGGTACATTGAACACAGGTCGGCAAAAGAGGTCAGTGCTGATGGACAAGATAATAGAGGGAGGTGAAAATGGCTTGGAGAAGTCAAGGGCGATGGGGGGCAAGTAGGAGACCATAGCTGGAGATCAACTGGAACAACTTACACTCTCCATTTTCTCCACACACAACTGTGACTTTTTCCATAACCTGTCCCACCAGACAAGAGGAGAACGAATCCACAGTTGAATTCTGAAAGGTCTGATCCATTGTTTCCATGTGTTCAGCTTCTCTCAGGAGGAGGACACAAAGTTTTCCAACCCATCGTGCTCTTTTACAAGGCTAACATGGTGCAAGTTATCAAACTGCAATCAAATGACTCCGTGGTTACTAAGCCCAAATATTCTGTAACTTACAGAAGCGTGAAGGTGTCCAGGTGGGTAGCAAAGGCATTTCACCTTCCAAAACTCACCTGCTATGAGCTAGCAGAACCTTTTCATCCAAAATGCCACAGATCAGGAAATTCATTCATGAAACAGGAATTCCTTTAGTCAAATTGTGACAGTCTTATTCTGGAAACAATATCTCACTTTAATGTAAAAAAATAAATAAGCATGGAATTCAGAGAGCAGAGCTGTGCATAACCTCCTGTGAGAGGGATTCACATTAGCCTCGTAGAAAAGTATTTGTTCTCCACTCTCTGGCTCTACAAGTGTTCAAATGTTTTGCATGGCACAGTGAGAATAACACAAAAGATTGAAACCAGACAAGTCCAAGGCTCTGTGTGCTTGGGATACTCTTTTGTGGGGTGAGAGATATGGATTTGATTCCTTCCTGTGGTGAATCCAGATCTTGTGTGCCCCAGGTGAGCATTTTGACTCCTGCTGGTTTATAGAGCTACAGGCAAACCACCAAATCCTGCCCCACAAATCTCGGGTGCATTTTTTTTTTTCCCTAGACACACTATTCAGCACTTTTGGGACAAATCCAGAAATAGCTACAGAATGACTTAAAAGTCGGTAGCTCAAAGTATTGCTTTTTTCTTCTTTAGTCAAAGCCCATTTAGAAATACATGACCCTGAGACAAAAGGAGCCAGAAGGTAGGTAAAAGCTGTGCTGTGAAGATGGGGAGTCTACTTCTCTTACACCTTGTTACCTGGGGCAAGGCTGAGCCGGGCTTGTTTGTTCAACCCCCAAAACCTGCTACTTTCTCTTGCAAGCTCTGGCTGAAAGATTTACAGCAGCACTAGCAATGAAGAGAGCAAAGGGAGGATTTTTTGTCCATTTGTAACTTGGGTTCAGCCATGATTTACATCTGAAGTGGGTATTTTAATCCCTCGATTGTATACGAAGTACACCCAGACTTACTGTACTTGCTCTTTCCTCTGGTCAAAAAAAAAAGGCACTTGGGAAAACCATGAACATAAATCCATTTATAACATTTTTATAATCAGTTTTACAATCTATCCTCAAGGACACGGGGCTCCAAATCTGAAAATGTGCTGTCCCTTAAATGCTATGTCTTGTTACAGTGGAAAACACACAGCAAAAAAACCCTATCCCATTGACCCCATCCTGTCATTTTGCTCCTCAACAACTTCAGGAGAGTGTATTCAACATTCCAGCTGGTGATGAATCCAGGGTTTGAGACCTGATTCCTGTATTATTTCTAAATATCAGCTACAAAATTAAATCCCCAATCAGCATTGAGTCTTTCAGCTTGAACATTCAAAGGCCTAGGAGCAGGAGTCATTCTGCAATACAAGTAATGTCTCTCCAGGGGAAGCCACATCTCACTGCTCAACTTCATCTCTAAAGTTAACCACCACCACCAGTTAGTTATTCAACTTTGCTCTCAACCTGCAAGATCCAGGAGAAATACTTACTGGCACTTCAAATGCAGCTTTCCTCAGCCACAGAAGGAGTCCCAGTGACCCCAAAGACTATCAAGAAGGCCCTTGGTGTTATGGGGCTGTCCCAACATGCAGCTGTTTGACAGAGCATGTGGACCTTTTGCAGTACCACTCTAATATTCCCACATGTCCTGGGCAGGTTCACCCAGGAATGTCATTTCCCTTCAGAATGTTAGAATCACCTTGGTTGAAAAGTACGTTTCAGATCATCACATCCTACCATCAACCTGACTCTGACAAGAACGATAGCTCTATGTCTACCCTATCTCCTAAATACCTCCAGGGATGGTGCCTCAACCACTTCCCAGGGCAGCCTGTTCCAATGCTTGACAACCCCTTCAGTGTAAAATCTTTTCTAATTTCCAGTCTAAACCTCTCATGGTGCAAGAGGTTACGAGGAAAGCTCTGAGCATTCAGAAATTTTGGTCATTATTTGCTTTACTGATACTATGCGAATTCTTAAGATACAGACATAAGTGACAGATGGGCACATCCCAAAGCCATACAGGGCGAAGTATGCAAACTTGAAAAAAAGACCAAGTTTTTTAATGGAAGTGATGTAAAATGGTGCTTTGGAGTGGCTAATGAGCACACAGATAGTGAGAAAATGGTGATATCCTGTTGAACACTTCATGGGGTGCACTAAAATATAGTTCACTTTTTATCCATTTTTTAAAAACATTATCCATGGTTTTTTTAGGTGTTCATTTAACATTTGCTTCCAACCATGGTATGATTTGGGTCTGGGAAGAAGACTCAAAGCTTCACAGGTCTTTCTCTTGTTTCAGTGGACTTTGGGATGGCCGCTTGAGAATCAACATGTCACTCAGCTGTTCCTGCCCATATGCATCACAGAAGTAGACTGATGGGCTGCAGCCAAAGGATAAAGTGCCTCCAGGTTCCTGCATGCAGGAGATGTCAGATTTGATTCCCTGCTCTTCCAAAGCTTCTCCCTAGAGAAGCACCTATGCAAAAAGTGAGGATACAAATTCAAACGTAATGAAGCAAACCAGAGTTTATTTATCATTTATTACGCATTCCGTTGTCCTATGTGGCTTCTTCTGTCTCCATTTCCCTCTGGTAAACATAGATCTTTTCTTTTTTAAATTTTTTTTAATAAAATATATAAAACATTGTGCATTGCTATCCATAGGAAAACTGTAGTTTAACAACAAAAAAGAATAAGGCACATTTCTGTGCAGCATCTTCAAATATATATATATATATTTAAAACAAAACAAAAAGAAAATCCTTTTCAACCTCTTTGAGGTTGTTAACTTCTCACCAGTCACTGACACATCTCTTAAATTACTGTAATTTCACTGTTGGAGGTGGGTTGTGTTGTGTTTTACAGGAGCCAGCAGGGAGAACAGACTCAAAAAAAAGTAGGATTTTATCCCTGAGGTGTCAGTAAAAAAAATATTAAATGTTCCCATTGAAAAGGAAGATGAAAAGATGGCCATAAATAAGTGAATACACTGTGGCAAACATCCAAGCACCGAGATGATTTCATGATGGAAGAATCCCCTCCTCCCCCCACCCCCCAGTTCTTAACAAGTCCTATTTGCCATTGGGTTTTAATTAGGTTAATCTCATGGCTTCTGAAGTCACAAGACAATCAGTCAGGATGCACCTCCCCCTCCCTTCCTAAATCATCTTTCCAGATCTGTTGGTTGGTTTGCAATCCTCCCACAGTCCTCAGGAAAGGGAAACCAAAAAATCCTAAATGAACATCAAAACCTGGATGACTTCTCTCCCCAGCCAAGAGAGGAGCACTAGTACCGCAGCAAGCCAAATTCCACATCTCACATGGGAGGACTGTAACTGTTATCTTCCTGTCTGCTACTAAGAAATGAAGTTGGCAACCACCTCTGCTGTAACCAGAAAGTGTCCGTGAAGAGGGGTGATTGGCAACATGTCAGGAGGAAGGAGAAGAGGAAAGCTTTATTGCTGTCCATCCACACTGCTCCACACCTTGAAGAAAAAGGGGAGACAGCCACGTAATATTCCTTCTCCCTCCCCCTTCTTTATTAGGTGTGGGGGGGAGCCCCAGGGTGCAGGGCAGGATGGTTCAACTCCCCATCACTTAGTAGTAGCGGTTGAGGCTTCTGGTCCCTGGGATGTCGGGCTGGCCGTTCATCCAGATCTCCCGGATGATGCGCTCCCGCTCCTCCAACCGCTGAGCCCGCTCCAGCTCCTCTGCCGAAGTGAAGACGTTCATGTTCAAAGTCCTCTCAAACCTGCGGTGCCTGCGGGCAGAGAGGTCTGAGGTGGTGTCCGAATCGTCGTCGCTGTCACTGCTGTCGCTGTCGCTCTCCCGATCCCGAGGAGGTTTTTTTGTGGTGGAGCGTTTGCAGTCAGTTCGGCAGGACACCTTCAGCACCAGGGCCAACAGGGTCAGGATGAGTCCAATGCACACTCCGGAGACAAAATACAGAGCAGCCCGCTCAGGGTTTTCTGAAAGGGGAAAGGAGATTAACTCTTTAGCAGGGCCTGATGCAACAGGACAAGGGGTAATAGCTTTAAAGTAAAACAGGGAAGATTTAGACTAGATATAAAAAGAAATTTTTTACGATGAGGGTGGTGAAACACTGGCCCAGGTTGCCCAGAAAGGGAGTAGATGTCCCAACTCTGGAAACACCTGGAGTATTGCATCCAGTTCTGGAGCCCTCAACATAAGAAGGACATTGAGCTGTTGGAGAGGGTCCAGAGGAGGGCTACGAAGATGGTCAAAGGGCTGGAGCAACTGCCTTATGAAGACAGGCTGAAGGAGTTGAGGTTGTTCAGCCTGGAGAAGAGAAGGCTCAGGGGGGACCTTATAGTAACTTATCAGTACCTGAGGGGATCCTACAGAAAGGCAGGGGAAGGAATTTTTAATAAGATATCTAATGGGAGAATCAGAAATAATGGATGTAAATTGGAAGGGGATAGATTCAGACTTGACATAAGAAAAAAATTCTTTACAGTGAGAGCGGTGAAACACTGGAACAGGTTACCCAGAGAGGTTGTGGATGCACCCTTTCTGGAAATGTTCAAGGCCAGCAGCCTGATGTAGTGGGAGATGTCTCTGCCTTTGGCAGGGGAGTTGGAACTCCATAATCTTTAAGGTCCCTTCCAACCCAAACTATTCTATGACTTTATGATTATAGGTCAGGTTGGATGGAGCTATGAGTAACTTGATCTAGTTGAAGATGTTTCTGCTCATTGCAGTGGAGGTTGGACTAGATGACCTTTAAAGGCCCTTTCCAAACCAAACTCTTCCATGATTCTATAACACGAGGAAACAATTGATGATAACAACCCTTACAAGAACAAAACATACACAATTACTCCATCAACACACCAGCTGCAGTGTCTGGAGGGGCAGAGTTTTGAATGGTTGCTTTACTTCCATGCCCTCCTTCGCCACTGGTAAATCAGGAAGGCAAATTTAGATGCTGGATTTGCTGCCAAGGCATTTGCCCACATGCAGAACATGGGGTCACTGCAGTCATGTCTTGGAGTTGTCTGGAAGGGGAGGGAGCAGCCTGCAGGATTAAATGCTAATTCCAGCAGCTGGCTGAGCAGGGTTGACACCACAGTGCTGCACCCTCAGCAGCCACAGCTAAGTGCATCGCTCTGTCACTTCCATTACCATCACATGAGGAGGAAAGATGATTACAGAGCTGTGTATACACTCTGTGGCCCAGCTGAAATGGGTAGCCTTGCAGCATGGAAAAAATGTGTGTTATTTATTCATAGTTTTCATTTACTTATCTAAGGCAAGTGCACTGGCTTGCCGCCCAGACCACCAAACCCTATATCTGTGCTACACGAGCATAGCTGTAGTCAAAGCACTAACAGGATGAATCCTGCAGAGCCACATTTCAGAGGTGATATAACAAGACTCCAAAAGATCCACAGTGCCTTTTAAACTAGGTCATCTTGTTTATTTACTATTCTTTTGTTTGTTTGTGGGACTGCTTAGAAGAGTAATTATGATAAATGTTATTACAGTAATTCCCCTGGGCTGAATCTTTTCAGTTTATAAGTGCACTCAGTGGGAGAAGGTGAACCAACAAGGGTGAAAGCCAATTCTACTCCACTGTGTCTGCATAAAGTCTGGAGTTCAGGGATGGAGCCAGTTCCTCAGGTGAGTTTTATTCCCTTGAACTCAGTGACTCTCACCAGCTGAGAGCCTGACACTCAGCCCCCAAATATCTCTGTAACTAAAAGGCTCCATTCATTTCCCCCCACTATGCTTTTTGAAATTGCCTTCTACAGGCGATTTCCTTGAAGCAAACTTTGCAGATGATGAACTGGAAACCATCTGGAGATACTCAAAACTCAACAGGGCAAGACCCTGCTCTAACTTCAAAGCTGGCTCTAAACTTGAAGTTAGCCATGTCCTAGGAGGGGATCAGACCAAGTAATCCCTGGAGGCCTCTTCCCACCTATATTATTCTTGAGTTCTGTGGACAGAACTCATGTGTTGTTCAAGGCAATGGAAGGTTGAATGTCTGGAGATGCCCATGGAATACTTACTGGGACAAAATGCCTTTGTCCTCTTTGTTTCTCTCCTCCTAAATGATTTGCAAAGGTGACTGAAAAGCCAAAGTGGAAGAAGATGTCATGATAGTCTGAAATTCAGCTAATAAAACACAATGCTGTTGCTAGCAGTTCATGTGGGTGGCACGGGGAAAAGAAAACAGACTGAAAAAAGACTACCAAAAAAAAAAAGGGGAGAAAGCTTCACCAGATATATTCAATGAGTCCATAAAGATGAGAAATACAGTGGTAGTGGGAAAGTCAAGTGAGACCAAAGCCAAAGGCTTTAAGCTGAGATATTCTGACAAGAATAAGACATCAGAAATCCAAAGGTAATAGAGAAGATACAAGGACAGGCTGGACAAGGCACTGAGTAGCCTGATCTAGTGAGAGGTGTCCTTGCCTATGGCAGGGGGGTTGGAACTCGATGATCTTTGAGGTCCCTTCCAACCCAAATTATTCTATGATTCTATGATTCTATGACTCTATGACAGGCTTGAAGGATGTGGCAATGGCTCTTGTAGCAGAATGGCCACATGAAAACCCATCTCCAGTGAAGTTAGTGGAAGGCTAAACTCAAGAGGCAGAATGTGAATTAAAACTGCAGTCCTGCTTGTGCAGCAGCAAAGCTGATGCCCATCTTGTACTGTGTGAAGAGTGGAGTCCTAAATTCCAGGGATTTGAAAAAATCAAATAGAAAAGTAGAATCACCTTCAGATACTGCTTCTACATCCATGTGCAGGATTAGTCAGGACAGTAGCTGCAAGTAGGCCTAAGGAGGACCATCAGTGTGTAGAGTGGGAGAGGAACAAATGAGTAATACTGATCTGTTTGTCCTAGAAGATGTTTGGTCCAGTCTTCCTCTACTTTACCTGGCTGAAAACGTGCCAGGCACAGTTTCCTAACAACTATGTTCTTGTACACACATGGGCTTGATTTTCTTGCATTAGTTCCACTGCTCATTCTTTTAAAGCAACTCAAAAAGTGCCTCTGACACACAGGGCTTCTCTTTCCCCGTTTTTGTCGATGTCCTACCTTCCCTTTCTCCTCCACACTCTTTTTTCCATGCTACTGTATCCAAGAGGAAGCTGCACCTTGATTACTACTTTAGCGATGATTTTTTATCCCCTGCTTAATGCTTCATGTATGTATAGCCCTTCATGCAGTGCAATGGCTGTAATTGAATCTTTGGGGCTCCAGTGGCATTTATGAGCTCCTACAGCTACTCTGTCAACATCTGAGACACTGTCTGGACTTCCTCACCCAGCCGTAACCCTACGTTCAACCACAGTCTTGGCATTTATCATATGGACAATCCACTAGCACAGCAACATCTCTTTCTCTTTTTTTCACAGCAGAAAGAGCAACTTAAGCAAAAAAACATGGGTTCTGCCTTTTCTCAGATGAGGCAGCCAAGTCAGCAGTAGCCTAAATTTGAGTGTTTGGCAGTTGATTGGTGACTTTGAGAGCCTTCTCCATTGCATATTCTACTTGTAAGACTGAAAAAGGGGCATCCTCTTCAGCAAATGGGTGCTCAGGATCTTCCAACAAGTCAAACGTGTCTCAGATTCATCATTCCAACACTAAAGCTCCTCAAAATCCTCATTATATTAGAAAAAAAGCCCTCTTTAATGTGCATGGACAGCAGTAGCAGGAGTTAACATAGTTTTGACATGCATTCATGTGTCTGTGAACTCTGTTAGGCACTTTCACACATGGATTTTGACCAATGCAGCTTTTTCTTCCACTCAGAGCTTTGTTTTTTATTCCTAAACTTCTCGCAGGATCAAGTTGCTGTCAATCACTTTATCTGAGGTTACCTTTTCCCTTCCTGGTGTTTCTCTTTCTGGACTGAAAGTATTGATGAAAATGTCACTGATTTCAGCCAGAATTTAATCCATGCAGACAAAAGATATATGCTCTTTATAACTCTTCATACAAAACTCACCATTTGCTCAAACTGGCCAAAAATTAGAAACACATTTTATTTTGTTTTTCCAACCAAACGAGCAGCAATTACAGAGCCTGTTTCCTGAGGGCTAACAATCTGCTGGGAGCATCAGCCCAGACTGCCATTAATTCCCCAGGAAATACCCCAGGCCAAGGTTGTTATTGCTATTATAATAAATTGTTTCAATAAATAAAAACCAATCTAGGCATTAATGCTGCTGGCTTCCTGTGATGGCTTCATGCATTCAGGAATCTCAGTGGGGAGGAAATTTTCAGAGGGCCCCAGTAAAAGGTTCAGCATTAAGCATGGCCAGAAAAACAGTAGGACTAATATCTTCCAGGGAATTTACAGTTAGCCCCACAGGCTGCCGAAATCCCCTGGTAGAAGAGAGGAAGCTCTCCAGGAGCCGCTTATTAATAAGACTCAGGCCAAGAAGCCTTAAAGTTGGAATGATCTCCCCCAGGCTGTGTTTTGGAAGCTCCTTGTTAGTAACTTGGCAGAAAAGCTTTGCTTGTGGAAGAGGAATAAAACAGGGATTTGTGGAGGTTTCCCTCCAACTACTTCACTCTGAATCCAATGAGAAAACTGGATTAAGTTCCTTGTCCAAAAGAAGGTACTGGATGTGCTCTGATACAATTGGAACATTTAAAATATTCATAGAACATAGGGGGACAGTTCCACTTGTGCTAGTAGACTATTACCACAAAGACAGATCCAGCTTTCACTGAGACTGATTAAGTCTTTCCAAACACTCAGATGGGTTTTGATCTATAACAAATGGCTGATCTGAGACTCACGGGCAGAGATTATGTATAATTAAAAACTTAATTTATAAAGAAAAACAACTTCAAACTGAAGGGCACCCCTGAGTCTTTTTCAAAACAGGACAAAAACATTAAATAACGTCTATTTGTTTTATCAGCTCATAAATTCACTCTTCATTGACATTATTCACTCTTTCTCCCTAATTCTGAAGAAATGTTGGTTTCAAGGTTCTGAAAGCTGGGATAAGATAACACCTATCTGCCTTTGCTACACCTAATCATGATAATAGCTCCAAAAATACTTGAAGGTGAAAACTAACACTGCTGCAAACAGACTTTGCTTCCTGCTGTGTTGTGATTTTTCATTCCTCAGTAGGAACATTTCCAATTTTTATATGGGAACATCAGTCGAAAAGATGGTGTAATGGAGCATGGAGGCTTTTGCTAGTGTTGATATTTGTCCCTCTCTGTGCACTGTAAGACTCTTCATGTGCTACCAGTGCTAGTGACCAGGCCTCTTTGTTTGCAGTTGTGCACCCAAACCTGCCATTTCGGGTGGAAAATCTGACCCTCTCTGACCACAGAGGAGACTCTGGTGATCTGTGAGTGCTCTCTCCAGACTGAGACGTTCCAACACAAGGAGGCAGGAAAGTGGATCATCCTTTCAAGCACACAATTTACCTCCAAAATAGCTAGAGTCCATAGCTTCTTTTTTCTGGAGTGGGTCTGAAAAAAGATCTTTATATGTTAGCCCTGACTACTTACAATTTTTTACCAAGTCCTGTTTTGAGCTAACTCATCAGAACAGGAAAGCAGGGTTTACCTGAGGGAGATTTTTAATGTTATGAAACACAGCAGTTCTTCAGTTAATCTTTCCCTTTGGCACAGAGGCTGTGGTCAAGAGTGGTCTGAAGATGTGTGAACCAGCACCAGCCCTCCCTGGCCACCTCATTCCCTGCCTCTCCTGAGCCACTATAATGGTTCTTCTATAGACATCGACAGCTGCTGTGGCTTAAGCAGCCTTCAGGGTCTCTAACTCAGTCAAGCACAAAAATGTCCTACTGTTCTGCTGCACAAAATCTGCAGTAGGAAGGGAGGTGGTTTTGCACTGCTCTAGTTCTGTGCAGATGATATTTGTGCCCTGCAAGACCTCTTGTCTTTGAACTCATAATCTAAAACCCCTCAGTATTCACATATGACAAAATAAATCATGACAAATCCATCCTCTCTGCTAAAAGCTAAATCAGACGCAGTAGATAAAGCCAGTTTAGGGCACCTGATGTTTCAATCCATGGGGCAAACATCAATTATTTTTAAAAATAATAAACACATTTATATTTGAGACCAAGGATCGTCCAAGAGCCATGGTTATGTGCACTGGAAAACATGAGCAACAGGCTCCAGAACTCATCAAAACACCACAAAAGAAAGTTGTGAGGTCTGCATTTCACTTATTTGACATCCAGTGGATGTGAACACATCACAAAGAGACCACAGCATGAGAGAGGAAGCAAATCCCACAGCAACAAGACAGTTAAAGCCGTCCTTATTTATTGTTTGTGCTGCAGTAAAATCTGGAGGCTCCTGCCAAGACTGACACCTCATGAAGGGGATAAATCAAGGCCTTGTACCCTACAAAACAAACATGGAGACAAGGAGTTCTGCTGTGGTAAATGGAGGCAAAGTTCATGGGGCATCAGCAACTGCCTTGAATACTACCCCCAACTGTCCCTGACCACAAATCTTACAACCTTCTGCTGCTTATTATGGTTCAGATGGAAAAAATATTATTAATAGTATTTTATTTTATAGTAAGATTGAGAATGCAGGCATTTTCATGTCAAAAAATAGCAGCTGTAGGTAAGAGTAGAGAGAATTATAATAGAAGACCTTAAAAGTTTGCTTTCTCTAATCTTTCCTTGAGAAGACCATGCAAGAAAAAAAATACCTTACTCAGCTATCATTCCTGAAGAACATTACTTCTTCCAGTTGTCTCCTTTAAAGACGTCATGAAAAAGCATGACATTGTCTTGACATGATATGCCACCCACCATTGAACACAGAATCATAGAATAGTTCGGGTTGGAAGGGACCTTAAAGATCATCAAGTTCCAACCCCCCTCCCATTGGCAGGGACACCTCCCACTACATCAGGCTGAACATGTAGTAGGGTAGAACTTTGGATTCACTATTTGTGGCTCCTTTTAGAAGGACCCTCCACTAATATGCAAAAACAGTTTTACTAATCTATTCAGTGATTCCAAAATGCAAAGCCCAAGCCAGTTGCTTTACATATAAATACTTCTTTGTAGCAGCATGGTGATCTCTCAATAAGAGTAAGAATACATAGCAGCCTACAAGGGGTCTACAAGAAAGATGGAGAGAGACTGTTTATCAAGGGCATGTAGTGACAGGACAGGGGGCAATGTTTTTTAATTAGAGCACAGAAGGTTTAGATGAGATATTAGGAAGAAGTTCTTCACCATGAGGGTGATGAGACACTGGGAGAGGTTGCCCAGAGAGGTGGTGGAGGCACCATCCTTGGAGACAATCAAGGCCAGGCTTGATGAGACCCTGAGCAGCCTGATCCAGTTGCTCAATATCCCTAATCACTGCAGGGATATTGGACTAGATGATCTTTGAAAGTCCCTTCTGATTCAATGCAGTCTATGATTCTATTGTACCAAGCATGGGTTAGTATTCAAGAAATTGGCAAGACTGAATGACACACAGCCTGAGAAACAAGCTTACAGATATTGGGGGGGTTTAGTTATATAGACCACAATGCTGTAGGACTGCAAAATTGCATTACAGTGGTGCTAGCAGACTGGCCACAGTTCACAGAATCACTAGCAGCATGTACTAAAAGAGAAACACAATAATATCACTGGAAAAGTTATATCACTTGCCAATATAAGCACTGCAAGGTAATAAGCATAAAAACTTTTCATTAAACAAACGGAGAACACCCAGCAACCTCAAAAGAAAATTAAACCACAAAGAACATGCCTTGGCTCAGAAGGCAGCTCCTTCTGGGGAACACAGCATAGGTTGGTCCAAAATATGTGGAATTAGTGCTGATGCTCTTCAGAAAATGCTGCTCCTTATTTTGAGGTTAGTTTCTCCAACACAGTAAGCAGCCCCTACTGATAACAAGGTACCTCATGCAGTTGTGGGCTGGAAGACATTTGCACAACATCTCATAGAATCATACAATAGTTCAGGCTGGAAGGGACCTTAAAGATCATCAAGTTCCAACCCTCCTGCCATAGGCAGGGACACCTCCCACTACATCAGGCTGCTCAGTGCCTTGTCCAGCCTGGGCACAACCTCTCTGGGCAACCTCTTCCAGTGTTTCACTACCCTCACTGTAAAGAATTTCTTTCTTATGTCTAACCTTCTGCTCCTACTGTAATTTTTGCTGTCAAAGGTATTGACCCCAAGCACTCAGTAGGGCACACAATCTTTATTTCTACTCTTAAGGTGAATCTTAATAGGAGACTGCTCCCTGCTACTTGAAAGATACACGTGGGTGAAATATTTCCAAGTAGATCTTACTCTAAACTAGATTTAAATATACAGTTAAGCAGTCTCAAGTTACTTCACCCTCACACTTCTACTGAAGATAAGCCAATTTCTCTCAAGCAGAGTAATGATCTGAGTGCTGCTTATTTTCCAAATTACAAGGCAGCAAGCTTGCCTCTGTAATGAGCCAAGCTTTGATCTCCAGGAAAACAGAGCATTAAGAATAATACCACATGTAAGATTACACTGTATTTAACTTCAGATGAGAGCAAATCCAGGGGAAAGCATAGTGCAATAAACCCTATTTTATACTATCTACTGAAGCTCTCCTGGTCAGGTCTTGGCTGAGAGACGAACCAAAAAATACAAACAGTTGAAAGAGGCAGATTTAACCTTCAGTGTCTGTGAGATGTAGGCTCAGTTGAGGATCTACAAAGAGCTTTTGAGAGCCCAGAAAGATGACAGAGGCAAGACCCACCTGTGACAAAGGCGTAGGCTGCTAGGATGTTGCTGAGCAGTGCCATCTCTGTGCTGACACCCACAGGCTCCATGCTGCTGTTGGGTGCTGGAGGTTGTGCCTCATCCACAGGGAGCAGGAAGGGTGTGTGGTCCAGAGGGTAGAAGGTGGCTGATCTCCCTTTCTTCTTCTCTGCTTTGAAACAGAAAGGAAAAGAGGAATGAGATATGTGCCCCAGCCATACCCTGTCCTATCCCCACCAGGTCAGCATCTGCCTTCAGTAATAGAGAGCCATTCCATAGCTAAAAATCTAAATCTCCTCCTTTTTGGTGGGCAACTAGACTGAGAACATACCCCATCTGCATCCAGGCAGCATCTTCTCTCCCTCATCTCTTGCTCTTTCATGTCAGCACTCAGACACACCCACCCACACTAATGCAAATACATAATGAGGTTTCTTTTCTCTTATGTAAATCAAAGGAGCCTTTATCAACATTAGGCTCAACTAAGCTTGTAATAAGGACAGAAAAACACAGGCAGAGCCGGCAACCCCTCTGCCAGTGTCTGACTGTAGCCATCCATCCACACCTGGCAAACAGACATGCTTTCTCCCTCTCCAGCCAGGGCCAACCTGAGTTTATGACTTCCTTCAGAAGGCTGCTTGTATTGTGTTTCACCCAGACACCAGTTCCCCTTTGAGGTGAATGTGGGTTAATGATTTGATTTTATTTGTTGAAGACTGGAATAAAGTGGGCAGCCAATTCCAGGAGGCTCAAAGAGACCCTTTCAGACCTTATCAGCTGGCTGCTGAGTGCCTCTTGCACCTTGATCCAGAGGTGGACACCCCCACTAGTCACAAAACCCTAAATTTTTTAAACACTTGAAAAAGTTGGTGCACAGGATCCTGCTCTGTATGACTGTTTAACTATTGCTGTTACAAGTTTCCAGGCTCCTTTCCCTGGGTGTCTGGTTCTGTCCAAAAGCAACCAGTGCATCCTACAATCACAGACTTCTATCTGGCTCCTGCTTATCTGCAGGTATTAAATTTAGGAAGCTGTCATGTCTGTCCCTGATAATGCCATCAGCACCATGCAATCAAAGGCAATCTGACAGCAGCCATCATGTGAGATGGTCTGTATTTCTGGCTGCCTGGTCTGTCCACTTTCCCTGCAAATCTGGCACATTTAGGTTCCCACTCTGCATTCCAGGAAGCAGCTCAAGCCAGGGAAACTGAGATGTGTCAAAAAGAACAGGTAATACTGGATGGATAGGAACTGAGTGCACAAACTGCAGTGATGCCAATTCCTAACCTGCCTGGGAGGAGAAGCAGTGAGGAAGGACATCCAGGTGTTGCTGTAAGGGATGAGCCCCAAGGAAGGAAGGCACAGTTGTATCTCTGCCATGGAATAGCTGCATGGCCTTGGGAAAGCCACACATTACAAACTCCCCAGGTGTTAATGACTGGCCCTGAAGGAAAGGTTTTAAACAGGGCTGCCTAAGTGACAGATCCGAAAGGGAAAAGCATCCCAGGAAACTCTTGCCTTAGGAGAATGGAAATCAAGGGCAAAGCTTTGGTACATCTTGTCATTCTAATCTAGGCACCAGAAATACCAATGTGCCTTCTAACCTTTCCTTTTTATTCCCTGTCTGGCAAATCTATGTCTGTACAAGTGGTAGGAATTTTCTCTGCCAGTGTTCCTGCGAAGAAATCCATAGAAGGAGAGTAAATTTTTCAATTTTTCTGAATATGTCCTGGATACTTCAAAGCATCTCAAGTAGCACTATGCATCTAGACCTAGGTGACTGAATCCTGATATTAGACAACAGATCCTACAGATACCTTCATCTCTTTCCATAGCAGACACTGGAAGCTTGACATATTTGCTCATATACAGATATGTAACACACACCAGAGTCAGGAGGACATCCACACAGACTTGTCGGTATGAGAAGGGAGCAACATCTAGAGCAACATCTAGAAGGCAGTTGAACACTCCAGGTTATCCCAAGTGACATATTTATATGGGGGTAAAAGAATCCTGCCTGAGATGTTTGCATACTGAATTTGGCTCTGAACTAGTTAATCTAAAATCCCTTTACATTCAGTGACAGGGAAGGGCACCAGCAGAATATAATCTCATATATATTTCATCATCATATGTTTCATCATAAAAAGGAACTGCTGATTTAAGTGGCCACAGGTTCCTGAAAGGTCTTTGAGAACTTTCTGCAGCTTTCCATTGCAGTACAGTTACTAGTGGGATATGAACCTGGGGCTTCTGCATCATCACACACATCCAGTTCTGGGGCAGTGACAACTCACCTGCCCTGACTGACAATTTTATGCCATCTCATAAGGATTAAGGTTTAAATTGTACTGGCAGTGGGGACTTCCATGTGCATATGTCAGGTCAGCCAGGAAAGGCTCAGATGGACAACTCTTCTTTAGGGTATGGGGCATCCCTTGGAAACTCTAACAATGGCTGTTGTGGTTTTGGCCAAATTGGACAATGGCTGGCAACAGGTTATCTCACCTCACCTCTCACACATGGAGAGAAGGAGGAGAGACAGAGATTTATGAGTTTTACGTACATTTAGGAGACAGAGGAGGCATCTTGTGAGATGCAAGAAGAATATTTTTCTTTATTTTTTTCACTTCTGATAAGTCCAAAGAACATATGCAATCCAACAAGTTTTTAAGTGAATTCTCCTCTGCATATGCTATACTCTGGCAAAGAGCCCCACAAAACCACACAACTGGTTTTGTCATCTGCAGGACTGTACAAGCACAGACAGGGAAAACAGAACACAACCAGGGTTGTGCAGGAGGGAAAAACAAATAAACACAATTTCACAAGGGCTATGTGTTGCTATGCCATGCAGTTCCCTGCTCTGCCATTCATTTCAGGATCATACCAAGTGATATCTCATTTCCTCCTTGATAACTTTGAAGTCCTAGTCTGTGTCTGATCAGCTCATTAATGCTGGTTTTCTCTTCACCACACTTTCTCCGCTGTTCCCAGTTGTTTCCCTGTGACTGTATTCCAAACTTGAGGAAAATTATTTCAGCTAACAATAAATTTTCCCAACAAATCAATTCAGTTTCAAGAAAAGAAAAGGGGAGATTATAGAAATGTCCAAATATTTCCTTCCTTTTTTCTATTTTCAAAACATTCTTTCAGCTCTCAATTTCAAAATGACATCTGTGTTTGAAAAGTGGTGCATATTTTAAAAATGAATGAATAAACAATGTGAAAACTAAGCAAAAGGTGCCATTTGTAGAAGGGAAATGTTTAGATGGATGAAAAAGAGTTTAGGATTCTATTTCCTGCTTAAAATAATCACCAGGATCACAACTAATTTTCTTTGACAATTTTTCAATAAGGCCTCCAAACTGACAAATATGTTATTGCTGACTCTTACTTATCTGGGGATTAGTTAACCAGGCTGTGGATTAACCCTGCTAGGAGTGTCGACAGAGACAACATCCTCAGTGTCCATTCCCACTCTAAAGCTGAATCTCTGAGGGTGCAGGGCAGGAATTTCAGGAGTAACATCACACATCATCTTCTGCACATTGAGAAACACAAAGCCACTGACTAAGCCAAGACGTGCTCACCTGTGCTTTTCTTTTATTCATACACCATCCCTTCCTCCTACTCACCTGTTCCTATAGATAGCTAAGATTAGACTTCATTCATTTCTCTTGACTTTGCATTTTATGAAAATAGCATTATATTTCAAAGCTTGATTGAAAACTTCTCTGTCCCCTTCTGTGTGAGGCAGATGTCCCGTCCCTACCCTGTTTTTTCTCTGCCACTGTATTAGACAAGTCTACAAAGTATTTCTGTGATGAGTTTTTACATGTGTGGCCACAACTGCTAGGTCAAGAAACTTTCTTTGAGTTTCACAGCTCGCTTTGGCTTGTTGCTGCTCATGCCTTGAAGATCTTCTTTCTGACTGTGACATGGATGGAGTCTTGGGAACCATACTGAAACCCAGATAAGGGGAGACATAGGGTACAGTTACCACAGCACAGTTAGGTTTGGGCCAAAATCACAATAGTCTTGGGTACCTGAGAGACCACGTCCTATGTCAGAAGGAGAAACATCAGAAAGGAACACACCGTCTCCTATAACATTGGGATCAAACAGTCTTGGACGCAGGGGAAAATGTGGCTTCTGAAATCCTTGGTAGTTGGTTGGTCTTGGCTGGGTTTCATGCAGAAGCTTCTTGGGAACTGAAAGAGAGGAGTAAGAAGAGCACAGTTGTTAAGTGTGGGTTATTTCAGCTGGTCAGAATGAAAATTATCACATTATGCTATGGGCTTAGCTCACACTTAATTATACCATGTGCAGACCAAACAGACACTCATTTACAACGATGATGGATGCTCTCCAAATGCCAGTACAGGGACGTGCAATGAGGGAACACTGGAAACTATAAAGTGATTAAGACATTGTTTATTTACAATTAAGCTTCCATAGTAGGCCAAGGATCAGATTCAGACATCTTATTTAGATACTCATCTTAGAAACTAAAATGCCTGGTAAGCCAGGCTTTGGCCTCAGCCCCTAGCTTCAGCATAGACACATCTGCTACTGCTGTGTGAGGACTATTGGGTGTGCCTGAATCACTGCCTCTCTGCAAGCATCAAATTGTAGGCTCAAGACAGCACATCAGACATTTCTGTTCATTTTGCATCCACAAAACCTTAAATCATCCACCACAGAAGTAAGAAACCCCACCTGTAAGGAGCCCTCCCCACTATCTAAAATATGCTGTTCCCAATCAGGCTGGGAAAGGTCCATTTTCCATTCTCACCATCCTGAGGAGAGTAAAGACTCAGCTAATTCCTGCTGCTGTCCATGCTTTGTCAGTCATCACACTAGAAATGTACCACCAGTGCAGGTTAAAATGTGACAGTTTCATCAGGACATCTATGGACTCCTCTTTGGACCACAGCATGCCTTAGTACAAAGAGTATTTTCTCCTCCTTGACGTTGCAAGGCCAGCTCTTCAGCTGAACATCCAGGTAAAGAAATCAAAGTCGGTGTAGCTACCTCAGTGTACACCCGCTGAAGATGAACCCACACAGTAAATTCACCAATTTGCCCTATAGGGACACAGCAGCATGTAATTTTCGGAGCTGAGCCAGTTCTCTGCCTCAGCCATGGCCAGCACCTGAGGCTATTTCAGAGCAAAGCACTTTACTGTACAAAGAGAAGAAACACATACAGGGGCCATTCTGCTCAGAAATTAGAGGAATAGAGCGATGAAAGACAAAAATAAAAAGATAAAAATTTCCAGAGGAGATAAATCTTTTTTTTCTCAACAGTGACTGTATACTAATATGTATATAGAAAGCACCATTTTAACCCTGCAGGCAGTGAAGATTTCAGTGCATTGAAGATACACATTGCTGAGAACTAGGCACAAATTCACTAGACCCACAGAAAGCTCAAAAGAGAATATCAGTGGAGGCTCAGTGCTCCTTTACCCAAGTCTAATGGCAAATGTTTCTCTGGTCCCAAGCAAGCTGCTATCTCCTCGTGCCTCAGCTTCCCCACCACTCCATTGCTGACTGTGCTATCTTTCATCTCCGCTCTTCACAAGGGTGTGAAGAAGTGCAATTAAACATGCAAAGCACTTTCAGATCCTTGGCACAAGCATGAAGGAGGACTTGGAAAGAGCACAGCCCTGGAAAAGAGAGGAAATTCCTGCCTGCCCCCTGCAGCTACTCAGCTGCCAAGCTGGAGCATGAGATTTAATCACACCCATTAATTTCCCTGCATAACTATAGACGTTACCGGGAGGGGGGGGGGTGGGGGTGAGGGAAGTCATACAACCACCTTGTTTACATTGAGTTTGACTTGCTGTCTTTGCTTAGAATTGTAGAATTATAGAGAATTGTAGCTATATTTACTGACTGACCTCCTGTATTAGGCTGCCAAGTTATCAGCACTGAGGTTGTCCCGTTATTAGTAGAGTCATGCTAGGTCAGGAAACAGGCATAAAAACCTCACATCTCTTGAATGTAAAAGAGCTGGCATGGCAGTTTCCAGTGAAACTTGAGATTGGCAACTGTCTTCTGATGGAGAGGCAGCAAAAGAAATGCATTCCCTGTTTAGGAGCTTAGAAAGAAGCACAGGGGATACCTGTGCCAGAGAAATATCACAAAGTCTGAGAAGGGGGTGGATAGAGCAGAGATTATCCTACAAACCACACCATCAGGGAGAACTGCCATTTTGGGTGCCTAATTTGAGGCAGCTATTCAGAGGACATAGGGCTTGGCACCCTCTAAAAAAACAAAGATCCATTTTGTTGTGTCTCAGGCTGAAGACACGAAAGGCATTTAAAAGATGCTTCAGTTTCCCCTCACAGACTTCTCGCCCAAATTGCATTGCAGTGGATATGCACCCAAAGAAGGAGATGGAGCAAAAGGAACAGAAAGGTAAATTTGTAGCAGGCTTTGACTGCTCTTTCATGTTTTGGATAGTCTCTTCTTCATAAACATCTCCTCTCACCTTCCAGTATTCATAGTCATCTCTGGGGCACCTTTCTTTGAAAAAGTGAAAACACCAGACACTTTCAAGACAATCAGGGTAGAGAAACACTCTTCCTAAACACACCAAGAGAACTGAGCTATGGCTCTTTCTCCTTGGCATCTGTGCCACCACTGCTGCCAGTGCTGCCAATGCTACCTATGGGTCCAGGAGAGGAGTCAGAGTAAAGCAAAATGTTGCTAAATTAGTAAGAAGTCAACAGTATCCCAAGGAAGAAAAGAGATGGAGGAGTATTCAGAAGGAAGCATTCACATCAGCTAATTATTTTCACAGCATTTTAATGGGCTAGGTGTGTGCTGTGATTTCAAAAAGCAGGCATGGGCTTAACATCTGTCATTAGTATGCACTTTGGTACTTCTAAAAAACCTAAGAGGTATCTGTCTGCTTTGGAAATTCAGCTCCTTTAAACCCCTGGAAGCCACTTAGTGCAACACAGGATGTCAACAGAACACGAACCTTGGACTTTTCCATTTTAAGGGACCATTTTTCTCTGTGGACTTCATAAACATCTTGAGGACATTTTGCCAGGAAAGGCCTATCTTGGCGAAGAGTAAATAGAGTGATGGCATGCAGAAAGTCTGCTCTCCTAGTTTATACAATGCTAAACCAACACACATTTTAGATATCTTGATTTAGAAAGACAGTAAGCTTTTTCAAGTGGAAAACACCTCACAATTTCCATTTAGCTTCTGTGTGGCAGTCAGCTCCAAAAGAAAGATTAAACATCTGGTTTCATTGAAACATTCTCTTTAAATTCTCCTGAGAAGAGTGTATCTGACACAAAGCACAGCATGAACTGAAGCAAGGTGTCAAGAAAAGTTATTTATGATTAAAACCATCAGGAAAAAAGAAAAAAAAAAACAAACTGGGATTTTAGTCTTATCTCAGCATTAAGCAGAAAAATCTGTCCAGGGAAGGGCTGGTACTTGGCCTGCTCCATTCAGTCAAGTGGAGAAGTTAAAGCAACTCAACCAGCAGGACAACTGTTAGATGTGGACTTGGCAGGAAGAAGCAGGTCTTCAATCAAAATATTAACATATCATGTCTGATAGTTAGGAGCCCTGCACCTTAAAATACACATGAGAAATGAAGCAGGATTGTCTAGAAGAGAGGAGATGAGCTGTTCTAGGGACTTCAGGGGGTAACAGTCATCATGGAGATGTGGGCATTTATCCAAATGACAAAATTCTCCTCTAACTTGGTCTGGGCAGCTGAGCAGCACAGAGGTGCCATTTTCCTCATGACAAGTAATGTTCTGACACTCATCCCAGGGTCCAGCTTGGACATAGAATCACAGAATAGTTCGGGTTGGAAGGGACCTTAAAAATCATCGAGTTCCAACCCCTCCCACTACATCAGGCTGCCCTTTCCATCCTGGGAAATCTCTTCCAGTGTTTCACCACCCTCATTGTAAAGAATTTCTTTCTTATATCTAGCCTGAATCTACCTCCTTCCAATTTACATCCATTATTTCTAGTCCTCCCATCACATATCTTATTAAAAAGCCCTACCCCTGCCTTTCTGTAGATATTAACAAGACACAATGAGGTCCTGCACTGAGCCTTCTCTTCACCAAGCTGAACAACCCCAACTCCTTCAGCCTGTCTTCATAAGGCAGTTGCTCCAGTCCTTTCATCATCTTGGTGGCCTTCCTCTGGACCCACTCCAATGGCTCAATGTCCTCCTTATGTTGACATTGCCACATGGACTCAACACGAGCCAAGATTTGATCTGGAGAGTCATCACCGTGGCTGTGACACTCTGTGAACATATGTGCAGAAGGTGTTTCTAGGTTATAAACCCACAAGGGATCTCCTGCATCAGCACAATCACTCCTCTGCCATTACAGGCTTTCAAGTCTTTATATAACCTCTCTGTGTCCCAGCTACCAGCTCCCACTGCTCCTCTGTCTGAATCAACATCATGCTCACAATAATTTATATCAGTTCCCTACCCAAGACCTACATTACCCATTTGCCATGAATTAACAATATCAATCCCACAACAAAACCATCGCTGCCTGGCAGCTTTCTCCCTGCAGGGATGGAGCAAAGGAAAATCAAAGCCAGAGCATGCTCCCACTGGCAGAGTAGACCCATCTGATGTGGGTACAAGCAGTCAGCAGGACAGTGTGAAAAGACACATGCTGGTGCTGCTGACAGTATCCTTATTTGTACTCCGTGGAGACTCCTTCTGCCAGACCTTTCACACAAGCACTCTCTTGTGTGGCCACAAAAGAGAGGACTGATGAAAAGGAAAATGTTACAGTGCCTCCAGCCAGCAAAATTTTGAATTATGGTGCTATTAGATGGAAAAGGCCAGCCAATATTTTACCTTTTTGTTCATGGAGATTGTTTGCTACATGTTTTTTACTATTTTGATCCATTTAATTTTAAACACTGTTTCTGGAGTTTCAGATAATTGTCACAAGCAGTTTTGCAGAGAAATATTGCTCTTTCTGAGGAGTTCTATTTCAATTTGTTGATGAGTGTTTCAATTTAAGTGTATATATTATTACACTAATCAAAACATTTGCCTGCTATGGCACTCAGATTTTACAGATAGGGAATTGTCTCAGGGACAGAGTTTTGAAAGTATTTAAATATCAAAATGAGTTGTCTAATCTCACAGAGAGTCTGTGCCAAAGAAAGGAAACAAATTCAGACTTCCTATATTTTGGTCTCACACTTAAACCATCCCCATTCTTGGATAATTTGATCATTTGGTGTTTCCTGATGCCCCATGCCCTAAACATGCTTAAACTCCCAGGACTCAATGATGTCCCAACCTCCAACTTCACTGAATAAACATATCAGTCAACTGAGATCAATGAAAGCTCAGTTTTAAAAAGACACAACGATTTTGTCATTCCCCAGCCCTGTGCTATACAGTTGCTTGTGTATTTCCAGCATAAGGTTTATTCTGAAAGCTCAGGATGATTAAAGAGGCTCTGCAGGACCTTCAGCAAATCCTCCAGCAAATTTGAACAAAACATGACTCCTTCATCCATGAAAATTACACCCAAGCCTTTTGTCTGGGCAGGTTGGGCCAGGAACCGCTCAAAGTATTTTTTAAATCATTAAAGAAATCCTACTGCAAGTAAACACCCAATATAAACTATTGCTGGTTTTCAGAGGTACTTCTGCAGGATTCTTGCTTGAGACTTGCAAATTCACAGTATCCAGCCAGAAATGGGTTCATTCATGTTTCTGAACTACAAGAAAGCAATTCCTTCATGCATACATAAGGTATATAGTGCTCTCAGATTGCCAAATTAAAAGTGGTTTATGTGCTGTAAAACTTAAATTCACTAAGCAGTCAACATTCTCTATTAAAATAATGGATTATGGCTGTGTCAAACCACAGAATATCATAATATAATCACAGAGCAGGAAGGAAAAATCCCACAGGTAAGAAGACACTGCACCTGGGGATGACAGTAACACCACTGTGCAGCCAGAAATATGGGAGTGGAAGATAATAATTCAATTAACAAAAACAAATAGTGGCATAGCCTATCCCTTGACCTCCCCAAGGGTCTCAGATATAGCCAAAGAACATGATTGAAACTTTTTTGTGATGCCTGTGCTCCATCTTGCCCTTATCAAGTGAACAAAACTCCACAGAATCACAGAATGGTTTGGGTTGAATTAGACCTTCAAGATGATCTAGTTCCAACCCTCCTGCCAGGGAGGCTCAACCAGGTTGTTCAAAGGAACATCCAGCCTGGCCTTGAACCTCTGCAGGAAAGAGATATCTATAGCTCCTCTGGACAACCAGTTTCAGTGTCTCACCACTTTCACATTAAAGAATTCCTTCCTTTTATCCTTCAGTCTAAAATCAGATACCTCTGGGTATCCTATTCAGAGTAAATGTATAGTAGAATTTACACAGAAAGCATCCCAGGAGACAGCATAAGACATGAAGGGACTTTGTGCAACACAGGTCTGAAAGCTGCCATGTCAAATCTTCAGTCTTACCAAATAAAACCAGAGGAGAGACTTAGTGAAGCCAAGTGGCCAAGACCTCAGCTTTCCATCTCCTGCAGTCATTTTAAATGGGAACTTTTTCACTCAGCATTGATCTAGTTGGCAATCCTGAAACTGAATGGAAAACCCAGGAGAAAGAGGAAGTTATTCAGCTTGCTACAGGCATGTTTTCCATGCACCTTAGTTCCAAACCACCAGCAACAAGGAAGTGACTCACATCAGTTACAGTTACAGTTACTTCCAAGCACCACACAGAAATCAAATGAGACTGTCTGGGAAAATACCCCAGTCATAAGCAACGATACCTACATCTTCCTGAGCCCACAGACCACATCAGTGCCCTCCTCCCTTGCCCAAACCAGAAATCTCTTTCTTCTGCTGGTGATTTTTGGGCAGATGGGAAGCTGTACAAGTTGGGATGCCCAACACAATTTTCAGAGTGTTCTGCCAAGACCAGACCTAAAGCAGCCCCGTTGCTTGGCCTTTCACTGCATCTTCTGACAGTGGCTAACTGCAGCCACTTGTACAGTAAGATATAAATATCACACAGACAAGCTTTTCTCTTGTTTTCCTCCATGGAAAAAGAAGTGTGTCCTGGTTTGAGGTTTGTTCTTTACTCACACAGCTGCCATCAAAACTAGAAGCGACATCCTCAGACCAGGATAAATTCTTTGAGAGATGAAGCTACCATAGTGCACATCCAACTCAGACCCTCCTTAGGGCAGAGCCAGACATAAGCACAGCTCCCTGCCAACTTCTCCCTACATTGCACAGGGCTGCAGAACACCTTTCCATGATTCCTCCTATTTCTGCCTGCCCAGAGATGCAATAACATCATTAAAAGATCTAGTTTGCCTAATCTGGGAACTCCTTAAACAAGCTCCCTGTATTATCAATAGTGAAAGGTGGGTGCCTTTGAAAGCCTGCAGGCAAGAATCTGTCAGCTAAAATTTAGGAGCCTAATTAGGGATAGTTAATGAATCATAATGTTACCTTTGGATTTACTCTCTTGAGAGTATCTGAGTTGAAATCTTATGAACTGCATCACAACCTTTGCTAAGATATTTTTCTATCTTGAACTTTTCAAATCAGAATTTTAGGCTACAAATGCATTAACTTCAATACAGTGATCCATGTGCTTGATCTATCCACAGGCAGTTTTCCTCCTGCTTTCACAGCCATGAAAGTCAGTTGTTCATCTTTCATCATCTTAAATGTAATAACAAAATATGAAGCATCTATTGCCAGCAACTCATAAATTTCTTGCTTGATGTGGCTTTTAGTCTCCAAAGGGAACAGTGAAAAGCATCGCATGCACCGGTCTGCTCCTTACATGTTCCATTTGGAAAGAAAAATGGATCAAAAGAAAGAAAGCCTTGTAAGGGATACCTGCAGATAGGAGGAGTTGCTTTCATCTACTAGGTTTCTGCCCGTTCCCAAAGTCAGTCAAGTTCTCAGTTTTCACAAGATAATGCATCTTGAGGAGGATGAAACTCGAGTCAAGGCTTGTCCAAATTCCAGCATGTTCAGCAGCTCCCCCATGGGACCTTCTGCCAGGATTTGTAGGACTTCTCTGCCTGCACCTAATCTCCACCAGGCTCAGAGAATGTTACAGCAACTTCATACATCAGAGCAGCAGGAGTGTATTTTAGGGAACTGAGATAGGTCTGGATCAAACCATTCTTATCACCTCCTGGTTCAGCTGCTAGAAGCTTGGGTCACTACTTTCAGCAAAGTCTGGAGAAACAGAAACATGACTTGGCACTCATGTAAGGGGTGAGTTCAACCCTGGTGAATTAGGTAACTTTCCCTTTATTTACATGCTGAGCACGGCCAGAATCTGACCAGTCAATTCCAGAAACAGCAGCATGTGGGGGAAGAAAAAACACCAGAATAATTACCAGGGTGACAAGCAGGGAACTGACAGCAATTGAGAAAAGCTTCCAGTTTCAAGACTAGTGAATAAAGGAAACTAAGAAACCAGATTTTATAAACTACTTTAAAAAAGGTAATTAAGAAATCACAAATTGAGAAACAGCAAAACATAAGAAATAGCTGTGACAAGACAATTAGAAACTAGAAAAATTAACTCCCTGGGACAGGGCTATGACTCGGCAGCAGAAAAGCAGCCGGCACAGCTGCAATTATTGACAAGGACTCTATAGGGGTCTGGCATCTGAGGTGGGGCAGCAAGTTCACCAGCAGTGTGCACTTGCAGCCAAGAAGGCCAAGCAAATACTGAGCTGCATCAAGAGGAGTGTGACCAGCAGGTCAAGAGAGGTGATTTTGCCCCTCTACTTGGCTCTGGTGAGACACCACCTGCAGTATTGCATCCAGTTCTGGAGCCCTCAACATAAGAAGGACATTGAGCTGTTGGAGCAGGTCCAGAGGAGGCCACGAAGATGATTAAAGTTATAATGGATGTAAATTGGAAAAGGGTAGATTCACAGTAGATGGAAAAAAGTTCTTTATGGTTAGGGTAGTGAAACACTGGAAGAGGTTGCCCAGAGAGGTTGTGGATGCCCCCTCTCTGGATGTGTTTAAGGCCAGGCTGGACAAGGCACTGAGCAGCCTGATGTAGTGGGAGCTGTCCCTGTCTGTGGCAGGGGGGTTGGAACTTAATGATTTTTAAGGTCTCTTCCAACCCAAACTATTCTATGATTCTATGATTAGATCTGGTATGTGATAAGGGCCCAGACAAACAACTGTGAAAGTGTGGAAAGTATGATAGTTAGGTTCCTTGTCTAGTTAAAGCCTATGCATTAACTTAATGCCTATGCATTAAGTATCCTTACTTAGTTAATGACTATTCATGAAGTGTTCTCACTTGGTTAATGATTATGCATGAATTATCCCTGCTTGGCTGATGAATATCTGCAAACCCAGTGCTATAAATTATGGGTTTGGAGGAGCAGCCCTCCAGGCTGCCCAGTGCTGCAATAAAGAATGCCTGCTTAATAACTTTTTATTATTGTTATCGAGTTTTCCTGCAGTTCAGGTGCATCTCACTAGGAAGGCCATAGCAGCAGAGTCTGAGAATCAGTTTTGGGTTTCCTTTTTAGCAGCACACAAGGATGTCCAATCCTGAGACCTGAGCCTTTTTGTCAGTGAAGAGGAAGACACAATATGGAGAATGTCACAAAAAGGCAAATAAGATGAATAAGGAAGTCAGATTCATTTATCTGGTCTATTTGGACTGCATCCACCATTTGCCTTGGTGCTTTGCAAACCATCCCACTAATGTATAGATTTCTTGTTCATTATATGTAATAAGTACATATATCTATCTATCTATCTTTATATATAATCATAGAATCATAGAATAGTTCGGGTTGGAAGGGACCTTCAAGATCATTGAGTTCCAAGCTCCCTGCCATAGCCAGGGACACCTCTCACTACACCAGGTTGCTCAATGCCTTGTCCAACCTGGCCTTAGACACCTCAATGACCTATTCTTGCGCCACAGAACTAGGACAGAAGATACTACTTACAAATCTCTAGTGTGCAAAATTTTGTTGAACTCTTACCTATGTTTCTGTGTGAAAAATAACCCCACAGACTATAAGGTGTTGCTAGATTCTTCAGAAGAGAATTCTACTGCAGACTATAATTTCATGCATTGCTTTAAATATATCTCCACCACTTTGGATCACAGCTGAGTATTGCTAAATTCTGGATTTTTACACAATTTCTATTTTTTTCTCATCACATTCAGTCATTTTGATCAAACATTTAATACTGCATTTAATTTACTTTTTCAGTATGGAACTGTTGCCCATTTAGGCTTGGCAGAATGTCTTGTGCTGCTTATCTATTTTTCAGGAAAATAGGTTACACAATACGTGTCCCCCAGGAGGCTGCTGATGGAGCAGTAAGCACTGTGTGCTCAAGTGTGGTTGATCCAGAGCCAGGGCACTGCTCATGCAAAGAATCATTCACCAGCAAGGGAGGAGAGTCACCTGATGCCAGCACATAACCAAGCAGTTGCAGCCCTGCAGGTTACCTGGAATCACCTGAATCACAGCAATTGATTCTGTAAAACTTGGGGCAAAAGACAACCCCTTGCTCTTCAGTGAAAGAGATCCTTGGAGGTCTTTGCTATTATATGCCTGAAGGCAGTGTTTGGGTGAGTATTATAAATTACTTTGAGATACTTAAATGCTAGCCAGGACAAGGGTGTCCAAGATAGAATAAGGAGAAAGGGATGGACTAAAGGGTCAGAGTTCCTGAAATACAAAGGGGTTATGGTTTTGAACTGAAAGAGAGTAGACATGGATTATATATAAGTAAGAAATGCTTTACTGAGAGGGTGGTGAGACACCGGAACAGGTTACCCAGAGAAGCTGTGGATGCCCCATTCCTGGAGGTTTCAAGCCCAAGGCTGGATGGGGCTTTGAGCAGCCTGTTCTAGTGAGAGGTGTTCCTGCCCATAGCAGGGGGGTTATAACTGGATGATCTTCAACATCCCTTACAATCTATGATCTTCAAGATCCTTTCCAACTCCAACTATTCTATGATTCTATGAGTTGCCATGCTAGCCTCCATCAGGGATGGAAGAGATATATCAGGGAAGCAGAAGCCCAGGCAGGAATGGAAGGAAGGTTCTAGAGAAAGTAAAAACATTCACAGCTAAACTGCACTGCCCAAATATTTGAATAAAGAGTTAGACGCCTCATGTTTCAGCATCTAAGCCAACAACAAGCCTGATAGATTCCAACCATTATATTCCAAGAGTAGGGAATATAATTTCTCCTCTGAGACTACTGACAAAAAGGGACATTTCTGGTGCTCATCTCTGAAGCAGCATCACACATCCTGTAGTCTGCACACCACTGGTTACCTGTTTGGCATCAGAAAAGTAATATAGGAAAAAAAAATCAAAGAAAACCCCAAACCAGTATGTCCCTGGAAGTTCCCCCATGGTTTGTCTTAGTGTCTGCCGGCAGGAACAGCCAGAATATGCTTCCGGTCTGCTCTCCTGTAATTAAAATATGTTTGTAATTACAGCAGTTGAACTATGCTCTGTAAAAAAAAAATATTTTTTTTAATCTAAGTGCCACTTATCCAACAGTGCATGCTAGTCCTTTTCCTCTTGGTAATCAAACAGCAGAGAAATAGACAAGGAGCTAGAATATTTTTTCCAAAAAGACAGAATTGCTTTGGTAACAGAAGCTGAGGAATCTCAGCAGAAAGCAGCTGGTAATCTCTGCCACTAAAGGCAGTGAATTTGCCTAGCCACATGGTTGACTTAGTGTGGCAATTTCCAAGATCCCATGAAATGCCCAAACTGGAAACCCTGCAGAGGAAAAGGTTATCAATAGCATTCTAATCAAATCTAGAAGTGAATAAAGCTATGCAAGGTAGCTCCAGTCCTTAACACTCTTCAGTCATATACAGATGAATGCAAACCATAGAGTGGACTAGAAATAATGGATGAAAATTGGAAGGGGGTAGATTCAAGTTAGATATAAGAAAGAAATTCTTTACGATGAGGGTGGTGAAACATTGGAAGAGTTTGCCCAGAGAGGTTGTGGATGCCCCCTCTCTGGAGGTGTTTAAGGCCAGGCTGGACAAGGCACAGAGCAGCCTGATGTAGTGGGAGGTGTCCCTGCCTATGGGAGGGGGGCTGGAACTCGATAATCTTTAAGGTCCTTTTCAACCTGAACTATTCTATGATTCTATGTCCTGATCAAAAAGACAGAACATTCAGAAAATGATCCAAGGACCATTGGCTCCTGTTGTGCAGAACGTGACTCACAAAAGAAGCCAGGGTATGCTAACAAACTATGAACAAAGTATCTGTGAACAAAGTAGAAAAACTGTTTTCAGTGTAAATCCTTCCATTCACATGGCCATAACCTGTGAGACATCCTCCTCTGGGGCTGAGGCTTCCTGAGCACAGTGGAAAGTTTGAGGGAAAACATTATAGATGCTTCTGAATTATGAGAGCACTAAACCTCCCCTGTTTTTTTAAAAGCACACTTCACTGGTGAAACCACTCTAACACACAGCATCAGCCTTAAATCACTTGGCTTGTAGACTATGAAAAGTTCTTTGCATGGTTTATGTATTATATTTTTTTTTCTGGTAGAAAAACACATAGTGTGCAGCATCTTGCTTTTGTGCATATCCCAAGGCAGCAAAGACTGAGAGCTGAAGTGTTGCTGCTGTGAGTAAGTGCCAGTTTTGTGGAACAGCAAATTACAGTCACTTTCCTGATGCCACATAAAAGCAGACACACAGCATGGAAAAGAATGCCAGGGTTTTGTCTTGGCCCAGGGAGGATGTTACCCAGCACCTACCCCTCGCTCTTATGCAACTCACCCTGCAGCTACTTCCACCAGAGCAGTCTGGGAGTGCTGGAAAAAGCTGTGGGAATTGGCAGCTTGTGGCAGCTTTCCAGTACTTCATAAATGTAATTTTAGTTTTTGAGAGAAGGATTTTAAAGCTGAGTGTTCGTTTCTATAAGTTTTCATGAAACATCCAGCAAAGATGGTATTTCATGCACGCTACTCTGCACTCTTCCACCTGTCACACACGTAATTAAGGTTCATTTGTATGAATGTCCCTGTCTCAAATGATAACTGGATTCACACCATCTAATTGAAGGTGCTTTACTGGGAAGGCAGGTGACTAATTCATCCCTCCATAGATTGATTATACTGATCTCTCAGTTTAACCACTTCAGGTAAATACCTGCATTAGTGCAAGTGAGACAAGACAGAGCTGCAAGTATGTAAATTATATATTTACTTATTTGTTTGTACTAAAATATATAGATGTAGGACATTGCTGAGCAACAGGCTTATCTCATTTATTCCTGTGTTAACAGGACTAAAAGATCCTGAATCAAATCCTACACACCAATTGGTGCAGAAATTATTCCAGGACTGCTTCAGACTCTCCTCAGACCTTTCTAACAGCCAAGCAGGTCTATGTCACATCCAAGCTATTGCTAATACTTGATTCATTGGAAAATCTCAACCACAGTTGCCACCTCAGCCAAGCCCCAGGGCAGTCATTTTGGGATGGTCAGCAACACTCCCCTTCCTGTGGCCTTTGCCAGTTTCTGCCTGTTTGGGTAGCAAGGCCCATCAGCTGTCACCTCACTTTCCAAAAGTCTATCACTTGAAAAGTGTAAATGAAAGAAATCTTGATCTGCACTGTGTTTAAAGGTGCTTCATATTTCCTATTCCTCAGGAAATGCAGATTGCTAACGCACAGGAACTCACTAAGAACTCACTTCATGCTGTAGCACCTCTATTTTTAGGCTTCCTTTCTGGACTGAAGAAAAAAACAATTAATACTTTTAACATATATTTTGCTATTAGTACCTTCAACCCAGTCCAGACCCTTAATCCAGCAAGCACTCAAGCTGCAACTTCTTTCAAGTGGAATATAATGCTCCATATTGCAGAATTTGCTTCCTCACTGGATATCTTGAGCCCACCAAACCTTAATACCTTCAAAGTATTTCTGTCCCATGTTGGGATGCTCTCTCTTCATACCAATGCAGTGACTGCCCATCTGGGATTGTTCAGCCTAGAGAAAAGGAAGCTGAGGGGAGACACGATTGCTCTCTACAAGCACCAGAAAGGAGGGTGTACAGAGATGGCAGGTGGTGATAGGACAAAAAGGAATGGCCTCAACTTATGCCAGGTGAGATTTAGACTGGATATTAGGAAAATTTTTTAAACCAAAAGGGTTATCAATCATTGGAAAGGACTGCCTGTGGATGTGGTTGAGGCACTACCTTTGGAGGTATTGAAGAGGTGGGCAGATTATAGAGATCTTAGAGATATGGTTTAGTGATGGTTCTTGTCAGAGTCAGGTCCCTTCCAACCAAGGTGATTTTATGATTCTACGATTTTATGATACATGCTGCAGAATTTAGTTGACTCACAAATGAGAGTGGTTGGTCTCCCACAGGAAAATTAATCTTTACAATGCAACTGCACAGGATAAAATCTACCTCACAACCTGCTTGGGTTACAGTGACAAGATATCATTAATTGTAGTTCAAATAATCATCCACGTTACTTAAAATCTGAAGTAATCCACTGTAATTACTTTTAATAAATGCGCAGGACCACAGCATTTAGAGGAGAAAAATGGTTGTTAACTTGTTGGCTGCCAGATGTAGACAGCTGATAGGAGATATGTCAGATATTAAAGTATTAAAACTGACCTCAGCCTGGCAGGAGAGGGCTGTGATTCATGCCCATGACTCCAAGGCACAGTGGGAGTGCAAACAAATAACTGAGCAAAGATTAAAGCATTAGCTCTTACAGTGAAATAAGGCAGAAGATTGATCTCTCATTTTCTTTCAGGTAAACCTCCTCCAAAACTTTCTCTTGCTTCAGTAGGAAATTCAGCAAGTCCAATGTATAAATCTGTTTTAATGCCAACTTTTTTACACCTCTACCATCCAGTTAAAATTATTGTTCCAGTTGAGGATGAGAACCAGCTTGTGACTCTGCTTAGTCAGAGCTTTCCATCTTTTAGTTGCTTCAGACTTTGCGAAAAACAAAGAATCTATCTGAAAAATCTGCATTTGCATTAAAGCTATTTTTTTTCCACTCTTGAGCAAATAATTCACTTCCTATTATGTCCCAAGTAATGAAAGTTTAGGACAGATACAGTTCAAAGTAAGGCAGGTTGTGAAAGAGATACACTCTAATTAAAAACGCAGCCTGTAGAAGAAACATCACCTTTGTGCTTGTAACAGCGGTTGGTGAGAAGAATTCACTGCCCAATTTCCCAAGAGCAATACAAGCTTTGGAGGCATCTAAGTACAGATTTGCAGCCAAGTTTTGCAGAGCTGGAAATCAAAACCTATCATCAGTCAAGCCTTCGTACAGCTGGCTGATAAAAGGAGTGAAATGGCTATGGCATTATTCAAACTCAGGCAGTTAATGAAATCTAAGTGCAGTAACCCTGAAATATCACCTATAAACAGCTTCCCAGCCTCTTTTGAGAGGAATCACAGCAGCATGCAAAGCAGGGGCTGGCACATACTTCTTGTACCACCCTGTAAATCTACTGTCATAGACTAAAAGGACAAAATTGAGACAAATAGTCATCCTGGTTCTTCCTGGTATTGGAATCTGAAGCCCAGCAGGCATGGAGCAGTCTGTGCTGCTCACTGGGCAATGCCTACCCTCAGATTTTTTATTTCTCCAAGATCTATTTCTGCCCATCTCTTAAATACCTCCACGGATGATGCCTCGGCCACTGCCCTGGACAGCTTTTTCCAATGCTTAGTAATCCTTTCAGTGTAAAAAATTTCCCTAATATTTAGTCTAAACTTCCCCTGGTGCAACTTGAGGCCATTTCCTCTTGTCCTATCATCTGTCCTTTCATCTGAAGAAAGTGACCACCAACTCTCTACACCCTTCTTTCAGGTACTTGTAAAGAGCAATCAGGTCTCCCCTTGGCCTCTTCTCCTCATAAGACTTGTGTTCCAGATTCCTCACCAGTTTCGTTGCCCTTCTCTGAACATGCTTTTGCACCACAATGTCTTTTTTAGTGTTGAGGGACACGAAGATGATCAAAGAGCTGGAGGAACTATCTTATGAAGACAGGCTGAAGGAGTTGGGGTTGTTCAGCTTGGAGGAGAGAAGGCTCAGGGGAGGACCTCATGGTAGCTTATCAATACCTACAGAAAGGCCTACAGAAAGGCAGGGGTAGGACTTTAAAATAAGATATGTGATGGGAGGACTAGAAATAATGGATGTAAATTGGAAGAAGGGTAGATTCAGGCGAGATATAAGAAAGAAATTCTTTATGGTGAGAGTGGTGGAACACTGGAAGAGGTTGCCCAGAGAGGTTGTGGATGCTCCCTCTCTGGAGGCGTTTAAGGCCAGGCTGGACAAGGCACTGAGCAGCCTGATCTAGTGGGAGGTGTCCCTGCCTATGGCAGGGAGGATTGGAACTGAATGACTTTTAAATGGATATATCAGGACCATGCAACACCAAACACTGTTTCTGCAACTGAGCAAAATGGTCCCTTGATTTCTGGGTTGAGGTGCTCCTGGGCTTTGGCACTATTTTGTTCATTGATGCAGATATACTCAGTTAAGGGTAGAGGTCAAACGCAGAAGACTGAAGAGCTGTCCTATCTTGGAAGGTCAGCACTGCTCCTCAGGGCTCAAAGCATCTGGGACATGAAATCACATGTCTGTGATAGCACAGCAAACATGGGACCTGATGACCTGGAGATGTATCAGGCCAAGAAAAGAGCTGGATCTACTGGCTGTCCATAGCAGAGGAAGCTGGGATGGCCCAGTGGGATTACACTGAAAGGGTTACTAAGCATTAGAATGGGCTGTCCAGGGCAGTGGTTGAGGCATCATCCGTGGAGGCATTTAAGAGATGGGCAGACATAGAACTTAGAGAAACACAGAGCCATGACATGTATTCAGCTCAGGGATGTTATCAGCTATGTGCTATAGGAACAGACAGCCCTTTCAAAAACTCTGAAGGTTAAAACACTCTATGGGGAAAGAAGACAGCTGAAAAAATTCCCATGGCCTCCCCTGAACTATCCCTGCACACATTTTTCAGCCATGCATATATCACAAGAAAAATTACTTACACAAAGCTACCTGCCTCTGATGGACCATCTGTGCCACTCCATCTGCCCTCCAGGAGCAGAACCCATCCTCTCATCTTGTCAGAACTCCACAGAGAGCAGTGCTCAGCCTCCACCAAGAATGACAAGAGACTGAAATCAGACAGCTCAAGCTGAACACTTATCAAATGACTTTATTGGCACAGCATAGAGCTGCTACCGCCCAGAAACAGGAAGGAAACATATTACCATATCTCTCTGTAATGCTCCTCCTTTCCCTTCAAACACAAGGAACAAAAAAGGTTGTGTTAGAGAGTCCAGCAGGCTCATGTGATTGTAAAAGGATATTATACTGGGCACCTCATCTATCAAAGAGGCTAGCAGGGTTAAAGGGAGAGACTGTGGGATAAAATAGTCTCCTGGGCCAAATTTGAGCTATGAATGTTGATCCTTTTTATGTCAAAGGGAAGTGTTTGACTTTTAATCTTTCCATATTTCAATTAAATAATGCAAATGTCAGAGAGCTAAAATAGATGATAGATACACAGCTAACCTCCCCCATGCTCTTGGGCTCCTGAGAATTCTCACTTAAATACCTTTACACAAAACTAGTGGAACTTAGTCTTAAGCCATGCTTCTGTCAATCATTTGATTTAATGGGCTACCCAAAGACTGTTTCCCATTGGAAACATGTTTGGAAATGTGGAAACAGCTATGTTTCCCATAGCTGTGCTAGAACCAATTGCAGAGTTAAAAGACAAATTTGTAAGTGGAAACTCTCTTCTCTCATCCATTCCTACTGAGGCAAGGCTTTAAAGCCAAACTTGTACACAATTAATCATGATTAATCTGATATTAAAACTCCTTTTTCCCTCTCAATTTCACTGACTAAAAACAAAACTTCTGCTTCTGATAGAGCTCCCTCAGACTAATCCTCCAGCTGTGCAAGCAACATCTCTTACACATCTTGCATTTCTTTATTAACTTTTTCATGTCTAGGTATTTTTCAGTTCTTTTCCAGCAAGGAAGACCCTGTCTGCACTACAAGGAAAACCAACAGAAGAATCACTCCTGGAGAGTGTGGAGCCAGATCCACGGCTCTGGCAAGCCAATCACCCACAGACAGGACAAACTGTATCTCCCCATTCCCACAGCAGCCAGAGATTTACAATTACTCCAGGTCTCTTGAGACAGAAACCTTCCACCCAACCTACATTCACATTCCCTGGATGACATGCTTACCATGGTTGTTCTCCCAGGTTATCCTCCCAGGTCCAGCTCCAACTCTGGAGAGTTTAAACTCCTAGAAATAACTGCTAATGAAAGTCTTGTCCTGAGACAGGAACTCAACAGGAGGTTTTACTCTGGCTTCTCCTTGTGCTGGCACATGGACACAGATGGACACAAGCCACAATGAAAGATGGACTGTCAGGAGAGGGATTAAAAGCTGACTGGGCAACTAGTCCTAACTCAAGCCCTCTTCTGCTTCCTTTGTTCTGTGTTCCAGCTTTAACACTAATTGCAGGAAAGAGCTGCCAAAATGCCTCAAATAAAAGTGTGGCTTAATCAAACAAAGCACTCATAAGTATTTGATTAAGAATAATTTTCTTTTTACAAATATAGCAAAAAGTTAGAACAGTTGTGCCTTTCTGCATTCACAGTGTGGATGTGACCACTATGGAATCTGAACAGTGAGCTGAGGTTTCTGACTGCCAGGTCATCCCGAGCCAGACCATGTCCTGGCATCTTGAGAGGAATATCTGGACACAGGAATTGCTGTTTTCCCCAACTGGAGACAACCAGTCAGCTTGGCCAAGTAACAGGAATCAACTGATCTGGATTCAAGTACTACAGAGATGTCAGTCAAAAATTACATAGAGGAGGTCAAAGATGATGTCTAAGTAATTGAGTAATGTGAAATAAGAAATGTGCTATCCTTGTTCCAGTAGTCAGCAGGAAAAGTTATAATTACAAACAACACTAATGGGAAGACTTGTTGGCTGTCACGGTTTACATGCCAAAGGCATAATGAATGATGTCTCTACCCTGGGACAGCATGACTCTCAGAACAAGCTCATGAAAGGCAGGTTATGTGTGCAGAAAGCTCACACGGCTAACCCTGCATCATTTCTGTAGCTAACCAGAGCACATCCGCCCCAGGCTATAGGGCTGTCAGCTCCACCACCCTCATCAGTCCCCATGTGTAAGCTACATCTAAGCTGAAGTCAATAAACTATTTAGAGGTTGGTCCTATGTGTCTGCTTGCCACAGAACTGCAGAGAATAGCAGAGGATATAACCCGTTTACCATAAAAAACAAATCAAATTCGATTTTCACATTAGATTCAAATATTCCAGTGCCGCACAAGCAATACCACCAAGGCTGATTGAATGAAAACAATCCTTTGTCAAGGAGAAAGCATTCCCCTTCAAAGTTTTCAAACAACTTTGGTCTATTTGACAATTACCATCTTTGTCTCCTCAATAATGAACCCAATCAAAATGTTGCCCAAGCAGCACAGTACATTTATCACAAAGATCTTTAGATCATCCACCGCCTTAGGGGTGCACTGTGCTCCCACCATATGAGCTGCCTGCTCTCAGAGAAAACACAGCACAAAAGGAGGTAGCCTGAGAGCTGGCACCAAGCCTGTCTGGATGCTCCCAAATAAAGCATTTGTATATCTGATCAAAGTACTGGGAGTACTACAGGGAACTTTTGTCATGACTTCAAGAAGTTGGAACAGCATATTTCTATTGTAGATCACTAATTGCTGCATCAGTACAGGATTCGCTTGGGTGATGTGCTACACCTCCAGGTTCAAACTCTACAGTGTCTTACCCAGCTAAGCTGCATGGTCCTCCCAGTACCAAGCTCACAGATCAGCTGGCACTGCTGCTGTAGGTCCATGAGTTACACCTTGCAAACTAAGGAAGTCCCAGGCATTGGTCCAAGCACAAACAAATAATCACTTTTACTCTCTGAATGTTCTCAGAGTCCTTGACACAAACTTGGCCCACGCCAACTAGCTTTTTCCTCAGTGATGGCTGGACGTAGCCTGGATCATTGCCCTCAGGCCACTTGGATACATGTGACTGCCCTGTCTTGAAGGAAAAAATACCTGGACGTATACAAGCATTGCTGTGCCACTTGCCCCAAGACCAGAGAGGCTTTAGCAAGTTTTATTTCCCAGTACAAGTGGGGCCTCTCAGCTCAGAGCAGTGCCCTTTCATCACCACTCATTAACACCTAACTCAAGAAGTTTTGGTAAGGACTCAGACCCAAATGCACATGGTCATACATTCCCAGTTGCACAAGAGAGAGCAAGCTGAGTCTGAACTGATTTAAATTGTCCTGAGAAATCTGGCTGGGAGACCTGTGCTGCAGAGTGAAGCCAGCTGGAAAGTCAAGCTTTCAACCCCACACTCCACGTACGCAGCCAAAAATTACATGTGGGCAGCGTTGCCAAGAACCAAACACCTTCTCCTGTCGTGCCTCGAGTTGTGTGTGAAAACAAACGACTGCCTTCACAGCTGGAAAACTCATATTTCAAGGTAGAGTTTTGAGCTTCAGGCAAAAAAATAACCCTAAGTAAAAGAACAGCATTAGATGCTGGCACTGCTGGAGAGAAGGCCAAGGAAGGATCTACTCACTTAGCAGATAGTCACAGGAGAAGAACAAAAAATCCTGGCCCCATGAACACCACAGTGCATGGTTTTGAGCAAGTAACTAGATCAACCTGAGGCAAATGCAAAATAAAATTGAGTGTCATGGAGTAATAGGACTAAAAATTACTATGGAGGGTCATCTAGCCTATCCTTCTGGTCCCATAGCAGGGATTCAATCTAGTTTGCTTTTGAAGGCAACTGATGATTACCATTAGCCCCTGATTACCATCCAGACTCTTCAAGAACTTTCTGCTTTTCACCAATGTAGTACTTTTTAAACATATAACTCAATTTTTTTTGCTACAGTTTATGTTCTTATCCTCCTCTACCTGAAAACTACAAACCTACTCCCCTCACAGTCTTTTCTCTTTTTTTTTTTTTTAGGCTAAATGTCTTTAAATTAGGATTCAGATTGAAATCGTACCAACGGGCAAAACCAAGGCCAAGGTCCTCCCTGAAACCACATAAGTGTAGTTTAAGAGTGCCCTTGCTCCAAAATGCTTATAGTCAACACAGAAAGAAAAGGGGAAATGAAAGTTAAATGGTCAATGAGATTATTCCTATTTTTAAAGTAGGAATTTGGTACGGATATAGACTTGTGTTTAATCTTTTCAAGAGTTCCCAGAGCTGCAAGGGAGTTTACAGAGAGCTTAGTACCTAACAATACTATTGCATTTGAAAATGTAGTTACTTCTTATTTTATTGACCTGTAGATAAACTGTTTTCAAATATAACCTGAAGATGTATGAATGTTTGTGACAGAGCTGGGAAACACAAACCAGATCCTCCAAGTTCCCCTCCTAACCCCTAATCTCAAAACCATTCTTCCTTGTAGGGGAAGCAATGATGATTAATGACATTTTTCAAAGCTCTCCTAAGAGCATACTTTTTCTGCAGGAATTTGAGGCAAAATGATCACTACTCACTTGAAACACATGCATCCTTCCTTTCAGGGCAAACCAGAATGATGAATACAATTTTAAAGGATTCTGCATATTAAATTTAATGTACATGCAAATTTCTTTCAGACAGAACTGTTATTAATTGCCTGAATGGCCAAATTTAGGACTTTCTAAAAATGACTCCCGAGTTTGTATGTGCATGCCTTATCATACATCTGCTCCACTGAGAAATCACTCAGCATTTTAATTCATTCCTTTTGACATCAGCACACACACAAATTCCCTGCTTGTTGCAATTCTATGCTTTAGAAACATTTTTGCATACCCTGCATTGCTACAGTTTCACGTTTTAAATGACTCACAAATAAAAGGGAGTATAGTTCCAGCATATCCATGGAGTATCAGACACCTTATGCCAATCCAGAAGACTAAAATATTAGGAAATCGTCAGATTCTGAATATATCATAATAATGGCAAACAATAATGAACTAAATGAACACGGATCTGGTGAGGCTCCACCTGG